>JAFEMH010003343.1:5000-272228 GCA_022495995.1 Adenophora triphylla var. japonica
TTCAAATAAGTAGTTCTAATTCGAGGTTAGGGTGTTAATTTGTTGTGAATTTTAGTTGGTTTCGATTTCTCACCGTGTTTCTCTCTTCTTCTCCGTACTCAACCAATGAATTTTGGGTGTCTGTGAGTTGTTTACGTGTGTGTATGCGTGTGTTCCATGAAGTTGTAATTTTGTATTAATTTTCTTTTTTTTTTTTTTTTTTTAAATGACGTTTTGAAACATCGGTACCGGGTTTGCAAATAGAAAAGCAATCGGGTTGGTTAGAGCTTGACAATTTCCATGCCATGGCTTGGAATTCTTGGTGTGGATTTGGTTATAATTGTTTTTTAAACATGTTTTATACATATTATTGGTGCTATAGGAGGTTATGAGTCCCAAAACGGGTAGTTCAACCGTCGCAAATGGCTTCTGCAGTCAAGGGAAAAAATCTGCCTGAGCGAGCAACTCAAGAAGCCGCTTAACCTAGGTTAATGAGTATAGATTTAATAACTCTTTAACTAGGCTTTTAGTACAAGTTTAGTACAACATGGCAGAACTTGGATTAGTCCAAAGAGGTGTTTGCAAGAGCTTTAAATATTGATCCAAAGTTGCTTAGAAGCGCTCAAAGACTTGTATTATTTCAATCCTGCAGCCTTGGTCCATGTTTGAGGCATTGGGAACCTAGGCTAAACAACTCGGATTTTTTAACACTTTTTGATCCTGTATTTAGTAAAACTTTAGTACTATATAATGGAGTTTGAATTGGGCCAAAAGGATATTGATAAGGTCCATAAATAATGTCTCAAAAATGCTTGAGAGGCGGTTATAAAACTTGAACCAAATGTTATAAAACTTGGTTTTTGAACTTGAACCCTAAAGGGAAAGTGTTTAATGTTGTATTGTGATGGCGTAGGGCTACTTATATATTATTGTACCCCTACGTGATGACCTATTTAGGGTTATTTGCTCTATAGTGCCTAATATATTGCACCTCTACGTGGGGTACCTCTATATAGTTATTGATTCATATAGGGAGTGAAATAATTGTAGAAAGCCGCTTTATTTTGTTGAGTAAGAGTATAAATACCATATGATTGGATTATTGTACTCTATATTGTTAAGTATATGTCATGCTATTGTGAAGGCTTCGGGCAGATCGAAGTTTAGTATTAAGCTGCAAGTGTGTAAACATAGCAACTTAGTATGGAATTGGTTCCTCTATGATTATAAAGCCGGTACAATATTCGTACTAGGTAAGGGAGTCTTAAATGACCTAAACCGATAAAGGTAAGGGCTTTATGATATGCTTTTTATAAAAATATACTGACATACACGACACAAACCAAACTCATATTTGTATACCGTGTACCAACCAATAATGCATAATCTGTACGGTAGTACCGTACAAAACTTTCGTTATACCGAAGGTCAGTATACCAAAAATTTTGGTTAGTTGAGCCGTTTTGTCCGAAATAGAGTTGTTCATGGTTTGGTTAAGACTTATGAGGGGATTTCTTCCTAACTTTCCCAACATCCGTGTTATAAGGGAACTTAGTTTGTGATTGACGAGTTAGATTTTAATTGTTGAGGTAGAGATAATATATACACTTCTTTTCTTATCAATTTTTTTTTTTTTGATGAGGTAGAGAAACCAATACAGATACATATTAGGGCATTAAAGGAAAAGCATCTCAAGTCAAAGACATTTTTAAAATTTTTGTAAATCCATTTATATGAAACAAACTAGGATACGCTTCGTATATACGTGTCGCGTAAATAAGTAAAACCAACATTTAAGGTGTAGTACCGAAATCATAAAATGTGCTTTCGAGAACCATAACCGAGAATAAAGAGTATCTATGAAAATCACAAAAATAATTGATAAAGAGCTAAAGAAAACGAATAATGCGTAATCTAAATGGTGGTAATAATTAATTTAAAACGTAATATTCAGCTACAAACAAATAAGTTAGAAAACTCGTGGATGAAATAATTTAGGAACATCTAGTTCTAGATCTCATTTTGGGGCGATTGACCCAAGATCGCGGACGGTGATTATGTCGCCACGCTTGAGCGCCCGAAATCAATCCCGGCACCCTAGATGCACCTTATATGAAACAAATTAGGATACAGTTTATGTATCCTAGTTTGTTACATATTTAGTAATATTAACGAATAGAAGAAAACATATGCCACTATAAAGAAAACGATAAATAACCGTACTCATAATCAAATATGTAACATGTTATATTTAATAAAAATTAAAATAAAAATATACATATATGTATATATATAAATATCATTTTTGCACAAGCGTTAGGTCCAAAGATTGAAACTTTGATTAATTATTATAATAATAAATCTACTTTCAAAGTTTCAATCTTTGGGCCAAATGCTTGTGCAAACTTGATATTTTCCACCACACTAATATCGCCTACGTTTGAGCGCCTGATATCAATCCTGGCACCCTAGATGCACCTTAGGGTATTGTGGTTGGTGGTTAACATCTTAAAATATAAATAAGATGAGAGCCTTTCTCACCCACAGCTATCAAAATCCGTCCATCTTTGATCAAGAAATATAGAGCAAATAAGTTCTTGTCAGTTTGAGCAAAGGATTTTCGTTTAATAAGAGTTTTCCAGCTTCACTCTTTCTCTAAGGATCTCAAACATCACAGCCCATGTTCTTGTCGATTGTCTTGTTTTACTCTTCACTGGTGTTATACGGTCACAAGTAAAAACAAGGTACAGATAATAACACCATGATGGAAAAACAAATCTTTCCTCCAATTTTTTTAATCTCACTTCCTACTCGAGATCCGATTGCGGAATCTTTCTCATGAGCTTGAAAGTTGGCGGTGTTGCCTCAATCTCACGGTTGCTTCGCATGTGCAACCGTGAGATTGAGGGCAACACCGCCACCTTTCAGCTCATGAGAAAGATTCGCAATCAGATCTGCAAATGGAAGGTGGAGATTGAAAAATTTGAGGAAAGTTCGCTTTCTCTTCACCGGTGTTATACTGTTACCTTGTTTTTACTTGTGACCGTATATCACCGTGAAGAGTAAAACAGCACCTGTCAAGACAATGGCTGTGATCTTTGAGATTCTTAGAGAGGAGGACAAAGTGAAACCGGAAAACCTATATTAAACAGAAAATCCTTTCGCTCAAACCGACAAGAACTTATTTGCTCTATCTTTCTTGTTCTAAGCCGAGATAGGGTTTTGATAGTTGTGGATGATAACGACTCTCATCTTGTTTATAAATGTTAATTTAATTCATCGTTGTAAAATTATATATTTTACAACAAAGAATTAAATATTAATATTTAAAATTATTCACAATAGTAATCACGCATTTCGGGATGTGGATAGGTTTATCAAACATGCACTTAAAGGACAGAGTAGGTGGTTAGGTAGGGACACCATTATCCTTTAGTTTAGTTTGAACTAGAGCTCAAGATTTGTTGATACAATTATTCACAATATTAATAGGTAAAAAGTCCCAAAGCAGCCCCCCAATTTAAGGCAAAGATGGAGCATTACAATGGAGAAATTGTTTCCCGCGAGTTTCAATTTCAACAAGACATTCTTGAACTCACGCGCTTTCACCAAAAACAACACCGGAAACTTATTGACAGGAGGTATAGCATGCCATGCATCTCGGTCTCTAAAAGATTGGAAGATTGATTGGGATCTCGCTCCGAGCCGCTTCGTGCTGGGATTCGGAGCGACATGTGTTCACCCTATCGTACAACGATCCGGTGCCAACGATGGAGGATTTTCGAGCACCGACCGGCAGGGCCGAGCCGAGGACTGTGGCATTTCCTCGAGACGGCACGATCGCCACGAGCAACTATCTCGAATTCTTGGGATTATCGCCAGATCGGGTATCGGGCATTGTCGTTGACGATAGATTCATAGACTTGACTCATATAGCCGCATTGAGTCGGACCACCTCTGACCGTTTGATCTATCCACTTCCTTAGATATATTCATGTTGCTCATTCCGTCTCGCGCACTACTTCGCGGCTACATCGGAGTGTGTCCAGCCTACGCCGTTAGAGATCATCAGCAGAGAGGTGATCGAGGAGTTGACATCCGGCATATTCAATCTCGGTCGTGAGCGATGGACATCATTCAACTGCTGCTAGCTGAGACATACCACTAAGCATTGATAGATTAGCCTGAGGATCCGAGTACATGGGTTCAGCAGCCCTGCATTACTATCATTGTGGCCGTATGAGAGATTTCGCTTGATCTCGCCACCGCCGGAGGGGCAGACGGCATTACCTTGGGTGACCTGACGGCGCAGATATTGAGGGATGCCGCTACCGAGAGTTGGCATAGGAGGTTGGCCTTGGCCCGATATGAGACCGCAAACCCGAACTATTGGATTCCGGCATGGGGATTGCAGACTATGAGAGATATTCAGATCGGGCCGGCTTATTGTCCGACTTCCGGACTACATGTATCATCCTTTTGCATTCCATCTCTAGTGAGCAGGACAAGACGGATACCCGCAGCACTACCATTCGGACTTTGAGAGAGCAAATGACGACTAATACAATGCCGATGATTATGACTCGAGCCTCGTACTACACATTTCTTTGCAGAGCATTTCTAGAGGGCTTTCTTCCGATACGACCACTACTCCGTCATACTAGAGGTAGCACATTTCGACCACCGAGTATCCGACATGGTACGAGGAGCAAGAAGGTCCCAGTATGTACTGATGATAGAGGCTCGACGCCGAGAGTGTTTTGGGGCGTACTATTCTTCCCAAATGACATTAAGAGGCATGGAGGCCAAGAGCAACCCCGATGAAATCACCGGCGACATTGCAGCCAGACATGAGAGACGGGAGATTCTGAGAGCCGCTTTGAGAAATGATCCCGAAGTGATAGCTCGCAGGAGGCCTTCGAGGCAGAAAGAGCAAGACCGAGAGCTACCAGACCGATATATCCACCACTCACACGATACCCGAGCCAGACGAGGTTCGACCGACTTTTCAACATACCTAGACCAAAGACCTCCTGTGGACCGAGGCGGAGGAAGAGTAGAGATTCGAGTTCGGGAGCGGGAACGAGTTCCTAGACACTTTAAGAAGACTCGTTAATATATTGTTAAATATGAGTTAGAAGCTTTATATTTATTTTAAGAAGATCGTGTTGCTTTTAAGTTTGTAATTCAAATTTAGGGAATGATAATACGTTAATTACTTCTAAACCGTTAATATATTATGAAATCCAATAATTATTAACATCCCGATTTTGTTTCATCCGTCGATTAAATTGAGTGTACGTATAATATATGGATTGCAATGCAGAGTGATGTCTCGTTAACGATGATCGTAGTTGGATGTATAAGCGGAAGTTGCCGAATCAACGCGGTATCAATCCCGAGTTTTATGTAGGGTCAAGGGGTTTGTTGAATTTGCTCAATTAAATAAAACCGGTCACATGGATAAGGATGGTAAGATTAGGTGTCCATGCGACAAGTGTTGTAATGTCAAGTATCTAAGCTTGATCGAGACTCGTAAACATCTTTTGCGTAACGGGTTTGAAGTTGGGTACAAACGGTGGACCCGTCATGGTGAGCCGAGATTGCGCACAAATGTTGCGAATAATCCCCGAGAATATTCATGTACCTCCCGAACCCGAACCTATTATTCAGACAATGAAGAACCACCTTTGAATATGGAAGATATGGTTAGGGATGCAAATAGGTCCTTCCTTCGATTGGTCGAGAACCAACAAGAAGAACCAACCCTGCAGCCCAAGAAATTTATTGATGCTATGGACTCTGCAAAAGAGAAGGTCTATCCAGGTTGCGAGATCGGTGTGTTGGAGGCCGTGGCCGAGCTCCTTAACATAAAGGCCGATTGCAATATTAGCCGCCCGCTTATAATCGTATCATGAAAGCAATTAAGCGGATGTTGCCGAAAGAGAATAAGATGGTTACAAACTTTTATGAGACAAAGAAGTTGGTTGGGCGTATTGGGCTATGTTATGAAAAGATTGATGCGTGTAAGAATGACTCGCATGCTATTCTACAAGGAAGATTCACAGAAGACAGAGTGTTCAATTTGCGGACAAAGTAGATATAAGCCAAGTCGGAGGGGGAGTTCAAAACACAAGAAAAACATACCACATAAGCAAAGTGGGCTATGTACATGCCGTTGATTCCAAGACCGCAACGCCTCTACGCGTCTAAATCTACTGCAGAGGCAATGCGTTGGCATAAGGAAAGTTTGCGTGAAGATGGTGTGTTGATTCATCCCAAAGATGGGGAGGCATGGAAACACTTTGATGAGACTTATCCCGACTTTGCGTCCTCAAGCAAGAAATATACGGTTATGCATCCGCTCCGATGGTTTCAATCCGTTTGGTCCCTGGGCAAAATCTTACTCTTGTTGGCCGGTTATAGCCACCGTCTACAATCTTCCGCCCGGTTGTGTATGAGTGATCCCTACATGTTCTTGTCGTTATTCATCCCCGCCCAAATGTACTCGGGAGGAACATTGACGTCTATCTCCGACCTTTGATGGACGAATTGAAGCAGCTTTGGGAGGATGGGGTCGAAACGTGGGATGCTTTCAAGCGAGAGAATTTCAAAGCATGAAGGTCAGCTGATGTGGACAAGCTAATGACTTCCCCGCATATGGGATGTTATCGGGTTGGAGCACCCACGGAAGTTGGCCTGTCCGTATTGTATGAGTGACACAAAGTCTTTCACGCTCACGCACTCGGAAAACCATGTTGGTTCGATTGCCATAGACAATTTCTTCCTGAGGACCACCCATTCAGACCCAAGAATGCGTTTAAAAAGAACAAGATTGACCATGATGAGGCCCCGATTCGTTTAAGTGGTGACACGGTCTATGAGGAGGTATCTAGATTGCCCGATCCTCGGTGGGGAAAAAGTTTTCGAAGACCAAAATACAAGGGTTTGGGACTACCCATAACTGGATCAAGAGGAGTATATTTTGGGAGCCGCCATACCGGAAAACAAATCTCATTCGACATAACCTTGACGTGATGCACATTGAGAAGAATGTATTCGATAATGTTTTTAACACGTTGATGGATTTCAAGAGAACAACTAAAGACAACGAAAAGCTCGAAAGGACCTTAAGGAAATATGTAGGCGGCCGGCCTTAGACTTGGTATACGACGTCAATGGTAAACCAGCTTAGACCGATGGCTCAATACGTGCTTACAAAGGAAAAGAGGCTCCTCCTCCCGAAATGGCTCAAGGAGTTAAGGCTTCCAGATGGTTACGCGTCTAACATTGGTAATCGTGTCAATGTAGAGGAGGGGAAAGTGCAGTGGTTTGAAGAGTCACGATTGCCACGTTTTGCCGGATAGGCTACTTCCGATTGCTCTCGTGGGTCTCTTGCCCGACAATATCTCGGGGTGGCGTTAACAGAGTTAAGTGAGTTTTTCCGAAGGCGTTAACATCGACCACACCGCGTGTTGATCACATGAAAAGCTTCGAGGAGAGCATCGTAGTGACTTTGTGCAAACTTGAGAAGATATTTCCTCCTTCATTTTTTGATTCTATGGAGCATTTACCGGTCCACTTGGCATACGAAGCTAGAGCTCGGTGGTCCAGCTCAATACGATGGATGTATCCATTTGAGAGGTAATTGAATTTATTCTATTTCTAAATAATTTGAGCGTTAACAATATACCTTCTTTAACATTATTTATGTTTTAATCTACGAATGACTTTTAGGTATCTAGGCCAATTGAAAAGGAAGATGAGCAATAGGGCCATGGTCGAGGCCTCACTTTCGCAGGCCGTTATCATGATGAGATTGTTGCCTTTGTCGGAACATATTTTCCTCCCGATGTTGATACGAGATTGACTAGGGTTGGCCGCAATTACGATGGTGGTTTTCCGTCTAAGGGAAACATCTCGTATTTTCATCCCCGGTCGGTTCCTCGGCAAACGGGTTGGTACGCGTACGTTAACCGCTAAAGAGTTTGCCGCGGTCGAAACGTATGTTCTTCTTAACTGCGACGAGGTTGGGGAATATATCAAGTAAGTCATTGATGTTATGTTTACGCCTCGTCGATTAAATTATGCATGTTTAATTACCCGCATATGAAATGCCTTGTTTAACCCTATTGCAATGTTTGAAGATTTAGCTCAGGATTTATCTCCGTAACTCATCGCAACTAGGACAGAAGAGAATTTCCAAACCGGCTAAGGAAATATGTAAATATTTCGTTTCATTCAAATTTATTCTATACACTTCTTTAAACATTCAATCTTAAAATTGTATTAAATTGGTTACAATATTGTCTTATAGATAGCCGAACATCCGGTGATGCCAAAGCTGCGAGGTTAAGACATTTAGCATCATCTCCGTACTTGAACGTTCATTTATACAACGGTTATTTCGTGAATGGCTATGTGTTTCATACCAAAGCTTACGGGGCTCTAAATTGACGTGGAATAGCGGTGTGAAGCTTATAGGGAATGATTATTATGGCGTCCCGAAAGAAGTAGTCGAGGTGGAGTATTTGGGTAGAAACAAAGTGTTGTCTTGTTCAATTGTGATTGGCGGGATGCCGTGCGAGGTGTTAAGAAGCACGCCATATTTGACCTCGTCGATGTAAAGGACTCGTCCGTACATAATGGCGACGACGTCTTCATCTTAGCATCTCAAGCACAACAGTATACATGACTCCCTACCCTCGTCCGCGACCCGACGGATTGTGGTCGCTTGGATGACCAAGGCTAGGAGCATGATTGACAACCTACCCTCGTCGACAACTACGTAGTCGTCATTAGAAGCACCCTATCAAGAGGATGAAATGCCGGTGCCACCTAACGTTTCATCGCCTAATCATCCATTAGATGATGTCACTCATATTCCTCAAAATGTTGATGAACCCGAGGAGGATATCTTACCTGAATTTGCCAACTCCCCGCCTCGTTCAGTCATCTCGCGCACATTGATATTGATGAATCGGAGGAAGAGGAAGAGGAAGAGGAAGAGGAAGAGGAAGAGGAACCAGAGTTTGATTCATCGTAGTCCGAAGACGAAGATGAAGAACTCGAGTTTTGTAGTAATTCGAGTCCAAAGGATGATGATGGGGACGAAGATTAATAATAGTTTAAACTTTAAAATTGTATTGTGAATGCTTTAGATTATTAGAACTTTAAAGTTTTATATGTATTGTGAATGCTTTAGATTATTAGAACTTTAAAGTTTCATATGTATTGTGAATGCTTTAGATTATTTTTAATATCCGTCGTTTTATATATATTGTGAATGCTTTAGATTATTAGAACTTTAAAGTTTTATATGTATTGTGAATGCTTTATATTATTAATAGTTTAAAGTTTTATATGTATTGTGAATGCTTTAGATTATTAGAACTTTAAAGTTTTAGATGTATTGTGAATATATTGTTTCCTATTGTTAAAGTTGTATATTTTAATATTTTTACTGTAGTACGTATGAGTTCTAGTAGAAAGGGGGTAAGAGGACCAAGCCCATTTACACTTTGATTCTTGGGACGCAACCGTCCCGATCCGGTAGCGATGGTGTTGACCCCTCACTCGCGTAGTACTAGCTCCACCTCGGGGCCGGTACTCGCACTACCGTAGATTACGAGGGGAGGATATATGTCCGGATCTCAAGACTTTATGACCAAGTAAGTAACTCTTCATTAATTTGATATAAGTTGGTTCCTTTTTGCTTTATATATAATTCATTATTTAAGTTAAAATGTTATTGTATAAATATACTTGGCGGTGGGTAGGTGGATACCCCACCACCGGCACTAAGATCGGGCAATACCTTGGCGGTCTCGGAAAATGACCGATTTTGGCCCAACTGGAAAAAATTGCCACGCAGAGGCGTATGAAGGAGGATGCGTGGGATGAGTTTAGTGGTAATGTGTTAATGGTTTTTATTTAAAACTTAAATGTTAGTTTGTTATTAAAATGTTATAATTAATAATGATTATACTCTTTTAGTTTTGTAATGTTATCATTATATGTTGTAGGCTAAATATTATTGGGATCCAGACATCGCCGAGGCGACGGCTAGATATGTTTTTCTTTGAGCGAGGCTCACAAAACTTACATTTAAGGATTTTATTTGTAAATACTTTTATCTATCCTTAATTAGTTTAATTAACAATGATTATACTCTTTTAATTTTATAATGTCATCATTAGATGTTTACAAGATATTCATATTTTTATAGGTACCACGAAGAGAAATTATTATCGCTCGGCTCAAGGCGGACAAAGCACCCTTGTGTCCTACTTTTATGACCGTTGAGGTGTTTGCTCAATTTTGCGAATATTGGGAGCGCTGCGGCGAAGGCCAGATCCGAACAGCCAAGGCCAATAGAGCGAGCTCCTCGGGTCGGCGGCGTTGCATACCGGGGACGCTCACGGTCGCGAGCATCACGACCGCATGGTATGTATGTTAATTTAAATGTAGTAGTGTATGGATGCTTTTAAATAGGTTTATGTACGTATGTTAGCTGGGAGCCAATGTTGATGCTATGAAATCCATAGTTTTAGTGTAAATGTAGTGTATGCATGCTTTTAAATCAGTTTAAATGTTGCATTTATATATACAATTTCAAAGTAATAATCTCGCTTATTTTATTTATAGGAAAGGGAGTATGGTCCGAATATCACTTTTGTGGATGTTTACGCTAGCCTCCATATTCGGAATTCTACAGATCAACCTCCTCCGCAATGGGTTGACGATCGATCTGCTACGCTTGCCTTTGTAAGTAAACTACCATTAAATGACTTGATTTTGAATATGTAAATTTATTTATGTACCTTACATTGTGTATATGATTATAATTGTTTGTTTTATTTTTCAGGCTGCATATCAAGCCGCCGTTGTTCCCGAAGGAACGCCTCGGCGAGCCCGTCCCCTTCGTGCACGATGTTTGGCAGAGGTCACCTCTCAGGGACATCCAAGGAGAGGAGCCCGAGTGTTAGGGATGGGGGATTACGGGCGGCAATGCCCGTCGACGTCGACCGGCCGTCGGAGAAATGTTGACCAGCCCATGTTTCATGATCCGAGGGTCGACACTCTGGAGGCTGCGTTGGAGGAGGAGAGACGCGAGCGGGCAAAGCTTGCGGATGCTTTGGCGGTTCGGCAGCGGATGCAGAGGAGAACGATCGACGCCGTACGGAGACTCCGAGACAATTGGCGCCGTTGATGGCTCGTCTCGGCCGGACTCCCGGGATAATTCCCGGCGTCCCCAAAGTTGATTGCGGACTTTTTAGACATTGTTGTATTAATTTATACTTGTTTGTAAACATTTGAGACATTTGGTACCCGCGGAGCCCCTCCCCGCCTCTCCCCTCCCCGCTCCACCCCTCTCCCCTCCCCCGCTCCACCCCTCTCCCCCTCTCCCCCTTCCCCCTCTCCCCCTATCCCCCTATCCCCCTCCCCTCTCCCTCCCGAATTGGTACGGTGGTATTTAGTTTTTATTTGGTACGGCGGTATTTGAATTTTAGTTTTTATAGTTTTAGTTTTAGAAATTGAAATGTTATATCGGTACAAAAATTTTGGTTTTTTGATATTTTAAAATATTTTTTTAATTTATTTGAGAATCGGCGACGGAATTTTCCGTCAAATTAATGCCGAAAGAAAAATTAATTAAATAAATTAATTTCACGCGGAAATTTCCGTCATTGTAATAAAAATTAATTTAATTAAATTAATTTCAATGACGGAATTTCCGACGCTATAATCATTTAATTTTTATTTAATTTTTGATTTCATTGACGGCGGAAAATTCCGTCGCCGTAATAAAATTTAAATTAAAATTAAATAATTTCAATGACGGTATTTTCCGCCGCCGAAATAATTTAATTTCAATTTAAATTTTATTACAATGACGGAAATTTCCGCCGCCGAAATTAATTTAATTAAATTAATTTTATTACAATGACGGAAATTTCCGCTAATAAATGAATATTTAATTAAATTAAATTAATATAGCGGCGGATATTTCCGTCGCTGTAACCATTAATTCACCGGCGGAATTCAATTCCGTCGGTAAAAGAAAAAAATAGCGGCGGAAATTGACCCGCCGGAGCACTGCGACGGGCTGGTAGCGGCGGACCACCGACGGAATTTTTCCGTCGCTGATTATTTTTAGCGACGGAATTTTAATTTTAGCGACGGAAATTTCCGTCGCTAAACGACCTTTTTCTGGTAGTGGTGGGACGAAGGGAGTACTAAATCTATATATATATACTCCCTCCGTCTCACCTTAGTGTAGACTTCTTTCCTTTTTCGTCCGTCCCATCTTAGTGTAGACTGTCAAAATTAGAAAGTTTTTTATTATTTTTTATTTTCCCTACCCCACCCACTCATTCTCTCTCTTCATTTTCCACCATACAATTTATTCAACCAACCTACTATTCACTCCACTCATTCTCTCTCTTCATTTTCTACCACACATTTTCATTATCTTAATAATATTCCTTAGTTATTGTGCCCACCACCTTAGTCTACACTAAGGTGGGACGGAGGGAGTATATATTAAAGTTGGTGAGGAGGGCTATGGCTTCGCCACGTGGACAAGTTGAGGCAAACTCTTGATTTTGGAGAAGCCACGTCATCACTATCCCAAAATCTATATGACTTTTGATATTCTCCTTATTAACTAATACTATTAGTTAATAATAATAGTTATTATATAGGTTAGCTATTACTATTAATAGTATTTGTTAACAATAATAGTTACTATATAGGTTAACTATTACTATTAATTACTATAATAATTACTATATAAGTTAACTATTATCATTAATAGTATTAGTTAACTATAATAGTTACTATATATATATGTTAACTATTACCATTAATAGTATTAGTTAACTATAATAGTTACTTTATAAGTTAACTATTACTATTAATTGTATTAGTTAACTATAATAGTTACTATATATGTTAACTATTACTATTAATAGTATTAGTTAACTATAATAGTTATTATATATGTTAACTATTACTATTAATAGTATTAGTTAACTATAATAGTTATTATATATGTTAACTATTACTATTAATTGTATTAGTTAACTATAATAGTAATATTATTAGTTAACTATAATAGTTACTATATATGTTAACTATTATTATAAATAGTATTAATTTACTATATAGGTTAAGTAATAGTATTATAGTTACAATATATATTAACTATTACTATTAATAATATTAGTTAATCATAATAGTTACTATATATATATATATATATATATATTAAAGTAGGTTGTTAATAATGTCAATGAGCATTTAGCTTAAAGACGTACTTTTCTCGAAAAGGTTAAGGGTTAGAACCCCTTACATTATATTTAAAATGTTGTAATTTGAAAAGAAAATAGGTCGTTAGTTTTTTCATTCACTTTGTTAATGTCCATAAAAAATGTTGCATACTGACATAAATTATGACATAAAAAATAAATGACATAAAGTATGAACATCATAAATAAAATACCAAAAATTGCTACATTGTTAATCACAATGCAATTCCTATTAAACTTATGTGCAACAAAGTTATTAAAATTGAACACAATTTTTCTAACTTTATAAATGTTAATGTTTTGATTCATTTATAATATACTTATATTATAAAAAATAAATCATGATTTTAGCAAATTGGCTTTCCGTACGGAACACGGGTTACCTACTAGTTATAATAATTTTATAAACAAAATAATCTTAACATCTATAGTATAAATTAGAGTTGTCCACCTCAGCATGAACAGTTTTATGAATAGTTCCAATCGCCAAATTTCCCATTTTGCCCTCACTATTTTGTCCTTTTTCCATTTTGCCCTTAAATTTTTTTTTTTTTAAATTAAATTTTGCCCTTAAAAAAATTTTTTTAATTAAAAAAAAAAAAAAAAAAACGTGTCCCAGGCAACCTTGCAGAACTATTTTAGTTGCTTACAAATGATGATAGAGTGATAGAATCCAGCAGACAGTGGACCAAACTACTCTTATTTTTCTAGTATTAATGAATAAAAAGAAAATAGTAGGTCGGGTGCCACAACATCATACTCCACTCTAATAAACATTAGTTGAAAAAAATACTACATAAGTAGTTCTTTAATCTACTCTTATATATATATATATATAAAATGAAAATTTATAAATTTTTCTTATTAGAAAATAGTCCCTACATCTCAAAATGATATTCTCATTTTTTTGTCATTAGTTCGAATGCATTTTGAGAAATTAATTATTTAATTATTCTAATGAAAATATAAAACTTATTATTAATAGTATTATAAATTGTGTATCAATTACACATTTTAGATATATATTAGTATAAATCTTTAGTTATTGCTTAAAGTTAATTCGTAATAATAGCTTGAAGAGGAAGGAGAATATATATAGAGGAGTAAGTCTCATTATAAAATATTATAATTCTATTTTTTTAATTATATGTTTTTTCTATTAAAATTATTAGTCATGTAGTTAAACAGTAAAATTTGTATTGTCATTTTGCATTTAAAATTAAACTATCAATTTCGTATGATGATAATAAAATTGCCATTTTAATAGAAACTTGACAATTTTAAAAGTCCTAAAGTTTTGCAAAAAAAAATAAATAAATTGTACAAATATTTTCAATAAATATGTCGCAGTCTCAAAATGAATAACTTTCATTTCAAAAAGTTGTCTTTAAATAATTTTTTATCAATATTTTTATCTCTTTAAATATTGAAAAAGTAAATTTATTTTTGGAACAAAAATAATAAGCAAAGAGCAAGAAGAAGAGATCTTTCTATTAACTTTTGCTTATTCCTTTTTGTTTAAGCCCACTAGCAGCAAACCCGTGCGATGCACGACAATTATATTTATTCATGCATGAACTGAAATAGTAAATCGAAAGTCCAAAGTGTGAATACTACTTAAACATTTTGAAATACTTCCTAAAACAAAACATTCGAAGCAGATTTAGCACTTGAAGAACTATCATCTCCACCGACAACAGTTTTTCCACCAAATAGTATTTCACTTCTACTCGAATCAATACTTTTCAAGATATCTTTCAATAAAAAATAAAGAAAATCCACATAGTAGGCTATTCTCTTCGAAAGTATGCATGCAAACCTTTTTAAATCTCTAAAATGAATGTTCAATAATTTTTCAAATTTGCTATTTAATTAAGAGAAATCTAATTTTTTTATATTTATTTTAAAATAGAGAGAGTAAAAATAAATATTTGCTCGAAGAAATTGAAGCTTATAAAATAGAATCACATATCACCTTTTATAATTTTCTAAAAAAAAATTCACTTTTTTTTAACCAACCTTTTTCTCTCTCCCCTATACTAATTGGGTAATAGTAAGGACACAAAATAATTATAAAAATTTACTTACAAAATCGTAAATGTAATAATTTTATTATTGTTTTTAATTAGAGTGTATTGAGTCCATTACAGATGATATCATAAATATTGTCACTTAATTTCGTTAACAAGATTTTGTGGACAACTTTCAATCTGCCACCCAAAAATCCTATATCGGCTTCAAATAAATTATCTTCACATTTAATGGTACTTTTTATTTCCAACACAAAGAGAAATTCAACTTCTTCCTCATAGTCAGCTCATCACCCCTAAATTATGTCTATAAACTAAAAAATAGAGCCATGGCTCCACACCCCCCCCCCCCATTTAATTGTCTCGGTTTAACGATTTTCACATTAAAAAAATCTTTTTTTACTTTAAAATATTATTTATATTAGTAACCATTTAAAAAAATTAATGCACCATTATAAAAAAAATATTATTCTATATTTAAATTTTATGATAACAAAACATTGAATGAAGTTACAAAATAAAAAAATGAAATACTCTATTTCTATAAAAAAAATGTCATCATAAATTAAAAAATAATGATCAAGTAATAAAGAAATTTATTTTTTAAACAAAGTAGCTAAAAATCGTTAAAAAAAACATAAAACAAAGTTGCTAAGTTCAAAGAATAAAAAAGTAGGTTCCACTTTTAAGCCTAGAAATTCGCCAATTTTCAGAAATAATTTCGTTTAATGAAATTTATAATTTTCAAAGTAAGAATGTTTTGATTAAAAAAAATGTGAAGGAAAATCTTTTGATAATATTAGAAAACAGTTAAGACACTTATCACATTTTAGTTGTATGATTTTTATTGAAAAGAGCAGTTAACTCCTTACCTTTTTTTCTCAATTAAATTATCTTCTTGCTTCAAACAAATAAATAAATAAATAAATCCCAATCATCTTATTTGCTTAAATTTGAAATCATGAATATTTTTCTTTTATTTTTTCAATCATTCATATTTATTTTTTGAAAGTAAAAATTCATATACTTTTTTTTTTTGAAAAAAGAAAGAATTATTATTTATAGTAGTAGCGGTTTTTTTTTTTAAAAGCAAAATGAGATTTTCAACTATTAAGCCTAATAATTCGGATCTATAAACCTACAAACATGAATTAATAGTAATTACTATATAACATAATGAATTTATTTTTTAAATAAAAAGTAGCTGATTTTTGTCTCCACAACTTCCCTTATCCCCCTCTCGGCCATCCCTAAAGTCACCTATATTATCTTCACATTCTTCAATTTTTTATTTTTTTTAAAAAAATAAAATTTTCTTCTTTTTTTGACAAAAGTAAAATAAAAAAAAATGTCTAACTAATGATCATCTATCTCGAAAATATAAGAAAAGTATTTATAATCTAAATATATATTCTTAAATTTTAGACTAAAAATGAAAAAAATAAATTAAATATCCACATCTAAATTTAAAAATTATCGTTAATACAAAAAAAAATGTTATTAATTAATAATTAGAAAATAATAAATTTAGTCTAAAATTTAAGAATATATATTTTGATTATAATTGTTTAATGAATTTATTAGACTAAAAATGAGGTATTTTTTTCAATTTTTCTGAATTAAAAACAATAAATTTTAAAGCTCATTAAACAATTATTTTTTAAAGAAGTAATTAGAAAACTTTCAAATATTGCAACATAGTCTAGATACCTAGTGTTGATTAATTAATGAAAAAGAAAAAAAAATTACACATTTCCAAATATTTTCAAAGAGTGTGAGTAGTTTAGATCATTTTTCCACTTTCTTTTCACCTATGTTCCAAAATCATTGGCTAAAACCATATATTGAATCAATTTTCATTTTCAGCCCCTTAATAGTGACATTTTTGAGCTCCAACTTGTCAAATTTAGGAACGACTTTGCTTTAATATATATATATATATATATATATATATATATATATATATATATATATATATATATATATATATATATATATATATATATATATATATATATATATATATATATATATATATATATATATATATTAGTAACCATTTAAAAAATTTAATGCACCATTTGAAAAATTATTATTCTATATTTAAATTTTATTTAATTTTATGATAACAAAACATTGAATGAAGTTACAAAATAAAAAAAACGAAATACTCTATTTCTATAGAAAAAAATATGTCATCATAAATTAAAAAATAATGATCAAGTAATAAAGAATTTTATTTTTTAAATAAAGTAGATAAAAATCATTTAAAAAAACACACAAAACAAAGTAGCTAAGTTCAAAGAATAAAAAAGTTGCTTTCAATTTTAAGCCTAGAAATTCGCCAATTTCCAGAAATAAGTTCATTTAATGAAATTTATTATTTTCAAAGTAATAAGGTTTTGACTAAAAAAAATGTTAAGGAAAATCTTTTGATAATATTAGAAAGTAGTTTTTTATTTCTTGAAAGATAATATTATAAAAGCAATTAAATGCGCATAACTTATCACCATTTTAGTTGTATGACTTTTATTGAAAAGAGCAGTTATCTCCTCTCCTTTTTTCTCAATTAAATTATCTTCTTGCTTCAAACAAATAAATAAATGAATAAATCTCAATCATATTATTTGCATAAATTTGAAATCTTGAACATTTTTCTTTTATTTTTTCAATCATTCATATTTGTTTTTGAAAGTAAAATTTCATTTTTTTTTGAAAAAAGAAAGAATTATTATTTATAGTAGCAGCGGTATTTTTTTAAAAGCAAAATGAGATTTTCAACTATTAAGCTTAATAATCCGGATCTATAAGCCTACAAACATGCATTAATAGTAATTACTATATAACATAATGAATTTATTTTTAAATAAATGTACCCAATTTTTGCCTCCAAAACTTTCCTTAGCCCCCCTCGGCCCTCCCTATAGTCACCTATATTATCTCCACATTCTTCATTTTTTTATTATTTTTAAAAATAAAATCTTTTTCTTTTTTTGACAAAAGTAAAATAAAAAAAATGTCTAACTAATGATCATCTATCTCGAAAACATAAGAAAAGTAGTTATAATCTAAATATATATTATTAAATTTTAGACTAAAAATGAAAAAAAAAACAAATTAAATATTCACATCTAAATTTAAAAATTATCGTTAATACAAAAAAAAATTGTTATTAATTAATAATTAGAAAACAATAAATTTAGTCTAAAATTTAAGAATATATATTTATTTTATAATTGTTAAATGAGTTTATTAGACTAAAAATGAGGTATTTTTTTCAATTTTTTTGAATTAACAATAAATTTTAAAGCTCATAAAACAATTATTTTTTAAAGAAATAATTAGAAAATGTTCAATTATTGCAACATAGTCTAGACACCTAGTGTTGATTAATTAATGAAAAAGAAAAACAAATTTGCATTTCAAAAGTTTTCAAAGAGTGTGAGTAGTATAGATCATTATTCCACTTTATTTCCACCCATGTTTCAAAACCATTAGCTAAAACCATGTGTTGAATCAATTTCCATTTTTATTCCCTTCATAGTGACATTTTTGAGCTCCAATTTACCAAATTTAAAAACGACTTTGCTTTAATATATTTATAGATCTCTCTCCCTCTTACCTTTATTTTTGTCCAAACATTAAAAAACACATTTCAATATTCTTACTCCAAAATTTGACCCAAACTCCACTTTGTCTTTCCTCCCCCCTCTATATAATCTATTCCACTCCATTCTCTCTCTCCTCACCATTCCCCTCTTTCTCTCTCTACAACCCTAAGCTCCCATTATCCGTACTTTGCCCATTTTACCCCTGTTACTCCATTTTCCTCTCTCTCTCTCTCTCCTTCTTCCACTCTCCCCCCCTCTCTCTCTCACACACACACACACAACACTAAATCATGGCAGAAATGCACTCAAAGCGCCAAAGAGAAGAAACCCAAATTGAATTAGAGGACACAAAACGCCACAAATCTAACAACCAAATTCTCTCCTTTCTTGACGATGAAGAAGAAGAACCCACCCAAGATTGGTCAGAACTCTTAACTACTCTCCAGAAAGAGCTCTCCTCTGACTTCCCGGACTTCGACCCATTACCCGACGCGGCCCAAGAAACCGACGCATGTGAAGTTTTTCCCGTCGCCTCAGCCGCATCTGATTGCAGCCCCAGCCCATCTGTATTGTTAAAGGAAGAAGGAGAAGAGGATGGGGAGAAGGAGAAGGTGATTAGACGCCTTCTAGAAGCTTCTGATGACGAGCTGGGAATACCCAACAGAGTGGACGGTGGAGATGATGACGTTGAAAATAGCGGTGGAGATCTTTCCTTTGCTCTCTGTGATGGGTTGTGGGGGATTGAAGATGAGGTTGCTAATTACTATACCTTGTTACAGTCTGAACTTTTTATGTAGCTGTTATTTTAAGGGGGTTAGAAGTCAAAGAATTGAAATGTTAGGGGCGTGAAGTGAAAATTAAGCGAGGGTGAAACGTAATGGGACTCGTTTTTTAGGGTTGTCATTTTGGGCCCTTCATTTTCTAAAATTTAGAAAGGTCCCCAAATTAATCTAGAGAAGTTAGTAAGACTTAATAGGAAAAGTAATTGATATTGAAAATTTAAGGCCAAATTTCAAATTGGTTACCCATGTTTAATAACTGTTGCAATGTGACCACCGACATTTCATTTTTTTAACCCCTTTCCCCATATTGTCATTTTGCTACAATATAATGAAAAAATGGATGAAAACTTAACCTCCATTTCAAAAATAAGATAATGTGCCTCAGACATGATCTTAGAGGGGCAAATGGCAAAATCCAAGATGTGAGTAGGGTAGCTCCCCCAAATCAGCCAATAGATCTAATCTACTCTTCCCTCGCAATAGCGCCCATTTGGATTTTTGCCTTTCACTCCGGCCTCTTCAACACCATACTTTCATCCACTCCAAGTAAATTCATATCATTTTCAATTACTCTAATCCAAGTTTGTTTGGGTCTTCCCCTACCCCTCGCCATTTTATCATTTCTCCACTGTTCCGCCTCCCTAACCTGTGCGACTATCTCGGCCTCCTTCTCACATATCCAAACCACCGTAGACGATTTTCCCTCATTTTATCCTCAATGGGCGCAACTCCTACTTTACCTCTGATCACCTCATTCCCCAATCGATCCTTTCTTGTATGACCGCACATCCATCGAAGCATACGCATCTCCGCCACATTCATCTTATGCACGTGACACTGTTTCACGGCCCAACATTCGATGCCGTAGCAATGCTTTGGCCTAATTGTCGTGCGGTAGAATTTTCCCTTTAATCTATTGGGCATGCCGCGATCACATAGAAACCCCGTAGCACTCTTCCACTTCAACCAACCCGCTTTAATCCTTTGATGGTAGCCATCTCCATCTAATTCTCCATCCTTTTGGATAATGGATCCAAGATAGCGAAAAAACTCAAGCTTGGATAATATTTCCATCAAATGTGACCGCCCCTCGCCTCCCTACTTCCAACTCTGCTAAACTTACACTCCAAATATTCGCCTTGCTTATGCTTAATCGAAAACCTCGAGATTCCAAAGTGTGTCTCCACAACTCCAATTTACTTTCAACACCCTCTCTTGTCTCATCAATCAAGACAATATCATCTCGAACAAAGATACACTTTGGTATATCATCTTGACCGACTCGTCAATTCATCCATTATCAAAGCAAAAAGAAAGGGGCTAAGTGCGGAACCTTTATGCACTCCAATCTTTATAGGGAACTCTTCAGTCTTTCCAACACTAGTCTGTACACAAGTACTAACTCCATTATACATGTCCTTGATAATATCAATATATTTCTTTGAAACACCCTTCTTTGCTAATGCCCACCAAAGTACCTCTCTTGGCACTTTATCATACGCCTTCTCCAAATCAATGAAAACCATATGCAAATCTTTTTTTTGATCCCGATATTTCTTCATGGTTTGTCTCATAAGATATATTGCCTCCATAGTCGATCTTCCTGGCATAAACCCAAATTGGTTATCCGAAATATCCATAATTTTTCTCAGCCTTTGTGCAATTACTCTTTCCCAAAGTTTCATAGTATGGCTCATTAGTTTGATTCCCCGATAATTGGCACAATTTTGGACATCACCTTTATTCTTATACAAAGAAATCAAAGTACTCTTCCGCCACTCCAATTTATCTATAATTTAATTTAATAGAAAAGGTATTTAGATGTAAAAGTTGGAGGACAAAATGATCCCTGGATGGCTGGCTCATACCTCATAGTACTAGTTTATTCTTCTTTTTGTTTTTTTTCATCCTCCGGTATGGACAGGGAGGAGGTTGTCAATTTACAGCAAGTGGTACTTTTTTTTTTAGACTCTGCTCCGTCTTTATGTTCGAAAATACTACTCCGTCCCAATCCCAATAAGAGCTGCCCATTTTTTGGGTAGCACGCAAATTAAGGAATTGAGGGAAAAGTAAAAATGATGTGAGTGTAATTTGAAAATAGGAGAGAGAATGAGTGGAGAGAATAATAAATTA
Source organism: Adenophora triphylla var. japonica (assembly GCA_022495995.1). NCBI lineage: Eukaryota > Viridiplantae > Streptophyta > Magnoliopsida > Asterales > Campanulaceae > Adenophora > Adenophora triphylla. Next base: position 26,849 of record JAFEMH010003343.1, read on the forward strand.
TAATGGTGTTGTGTGTATTAAAATAATGGAGGAGAGAGAATGAGTGGAGGAAATAGTGAAGATTTCTTTGCCAAAAAAGGAAAGTGAAAGCTATTAACGGGACACCCAAAATGGCAAAATGGGAAGCTACTATTGGGGCGGAGGGAGTATATAAATTTTCATTTTGATTGTTTCATTTAAAAAAAAAAAGAAAAGAGAAATCCTTTCAATACTTTTTTATTTATGTGACTCACTTTTTATATTCATAATAATTATTCAGTTACTATTCTCTACCTTATTTTCTTTTTCATACCTCACTTTTTATACTAACACTTATTTCAATACTCAATCCGTCTCATCTGAAAAGGAACAAAGTTTGTCTTTCTATAAATTTCTAACAACCGTTTCTCCCACATTTATAAACCTCTTCAATAAGCTCTTTAGAAATTCATTTTGAAAAACTTGACATTATTTTGATTAAAAAAATAAAAAATGAATATTTATTTTGAGACGATAAAATATTACTCCCTCCGTCCCACTTCAATTGATCCACTTTCCTTTTTGAGACGTCCCACTTCAATTGATCCATTTCATAAATGGAAAGTTTTTCATATATTTATATTCTTATCATCTCCACATATTTACATAAAAACCAATAATTAACTTATTATTCCTCCCACTCATTCTCTTTCCTATTAAATATTTTTAACTTTTACATTCTCTCTCCTATTTTCTACCACACATTTAACTTTTACATTCTCTCTCCTCTAATTTCTACCCACTTTATTCATTTTTCTTAAAAATCGTGAAATTTATCCCGAGACCAATTGAAGTGGAACGGAGGGAGTAGTATTTTTTTTAAACAAACTACTCGAGTTGAAAAAAAAAAAAAAAAGTTAAAAAGCTGTCAGACATAAATCTACTCATATCCACGTAGCGGGCCATGCCCATTTTAGCCAAATCATCCGAGGTGGCAGTCCACTTGGCAAAAAATCCTTCCATAAGAGCATATTTATCTTCGATAACACTTCATTTCCATCCCTCTCTCCTCCACCTCAGCTCCACATCATCAAATATCAAAAACATAGCTCTAAACAATTTTATCTCCATTCATAACAAATGTCATCAGTTTCTCTCTCTTACTTTTTATTAATAATGATAGTTTTTTTTAATATTCTTGTATTTTTATTATTTTTTATATGTTAATTGGAATTTTTGTAAAAAAAAATAATTTCAAAAATGTGACACATGTCACACTTTAATTGGTAAAGGCTTGAATTCTTTTTCCCCCACACCGTGAAGCCCATCGTCTGACAAAACCAAAAAAAGAAAAGTCATGCATGAATGAATGGTTGGAATGTCATTGATGGGGGAGTCATACACACCACATCAGCCAATGACTTTCCTAAACTTCATTGTTGTGGATGCTCTAAACCCCTCCCAAACTTCATGAGTCCATCGCAAATCTGCGATGGTTTCAACACCCTTTAAAATACTCTACATCAGCTTTTTTCTTCTTCACCTAATAATTCAATATCTCATTCAATTTTTAACCTCTACAATGGTTTCAACACTCATATTTTTTCAACACCCTTTCAACTCATTATTCTATATCCCACCACTTTTATTTTATTTTATATTATTTATTTTTATGATTAGTAAAATAATAATAATTATTATTATCATTTATAATTAAAAAAATACTTTATACTTAATTAATTTTTTTAATTGCAATTAAATAAATACGAAAAATGACAATAATTATTATTAAAAAGAGGGAGTTTTTTGTGGAAAATGAAGGATAATTGAGAAATTTGTAGGTAGTAAGAATATCAATAGGGTGTTATTTGAGTGGTTGATGTAGGAAGAATATCTATAGGATGTTATATTTATAAGAGATTGAGTGGACTTAAAAAAATTAATTACAGTTAATAAAAGTTGAGTGGTCGAAATTGACGGACTTAAAAAAAATTAAATACAGTTAATAAAAGTTGAGTGTTCGAAATTGACGGACTTCAAATAAAATGATGAATTTTGGTGTAAAAAATTAAATACAGTTTATATTTAAAAAAAAGAGTTTTTTTTTTCTGTGTCCAAATCAAATGAAACAAGTCTCTGTTTATAGAGAAAAAAAATTATGAATTTTGATGTAAAAAAATAATTTTTTTATATATAAGATAATTGCCTTTTAAAAATTCGGATGTTATTTGAAAAAAAAAATTACCTGACCAATCAGGCATCGCCAAGTATCAAAATCCAAAAAATAAAATAAAAATTACCTGCTCCCAGACGCGCCCTTGTCTGGGCGTGTAATTCATGCGCCAAAAGCGGCCAATCATATCGCGACACGTGGCAAAAATGGGCCCAAAATTTTTTTCAACGCCTATTGAATTTTTTCAACAAAACACAAAATTTTCAACTACTTAAAAAATTTTCAACAACCCCACATTGATTTCAATAGTTGAAAAAAAATTTCAACACCCCATTTTTTCACCATTGTAAATGGCCTTAAAGACAATTTAGAATGGGGGTATTGAAACCTATTTTCAACTATTGAAACCATTGTAAGAGTATTAAACCCATTTTCAATAGTTGAAAAAAAATTTGTTGAAAAAATTCAATAGGTATTGAATCTCATTTTCAACTATTGATTTCGCCACTTGGCATATCATGATTGGTCATTGACTTTTTTTTTCAAAACTCTTCTGAATTTTCAAAGGCAATTATCATATATATAAAAAAATTAATTTTTTTTACACCAAAATTCATATTTTTTTCTCTATAAATAGAGTCCTCTTCCTTTGATTTGGACACAGAAAAAAAAACATTATTTTTTCAATATAAATTTCTCAATTATACTTCATTTTTCACAAAAAAAAAAAATCCCTCTTTTTAGTGAAATTGACCCAATAATTGAAAAAATTAATTAAGTATGAAGTATTATTTTATCGTCATTTTTCGTATTTATTTAACTGCAATTAAAAAAATTAATTAAGTATGAATTATTTTTTTAATTATAAATGATAATAATTATTATTATTATTTTACTAATCATTAAAATAAATAATATAATATAAAATAAAAGTGGTGGGGTATAGAATGATGAGTTGGAAGGGTGTTGAATTTTATTAAACAAAACCATGGTAGGATTAAAAATTGAATAAGGTGTTGAATTATTAGATGAAAGAGAGAGAAGCTGATATGGAGTAGGGGTGTAAACCAATCAAATATCATTGTATTCGATTCGTATTCGTGAAAATATTCGAATATTCGTATTTGTATTCGTTTGTATTCGAATATAAAAATTGATTCGTAATCGAATTGAAATTGATATTCGAATTATTGGATACTGAACATACCAAAAGTATCTAACTGGGCCAAGCGAGTAAAGCCCAGTCCTCAAGCAATTATTTCTACCCCATTCTCAGTGGGCTAGGCCCAATCAGTACATGGCTCAAGGCCCATTTCATGCATCAGTCGACTAAGTTCATTGTCCGACCTACTAGGTCCCGACCTAACTTAGTCCGACCTTATGACTCAGTCATATTTCGGGTGCGATCCAAGTCTACCCGACAGTCAGGTCGACCCAAACACAAGTGTCGACCTCGACCTGCCGAAGCAAGCGTCGACCTAACGGTTACAGGCTTAGAGGCCATTACTCTTTCCATAACTACATCCCTACAAATCAGGGGCAGTTAAAGGCATGTTCACATTACAAGTAACTGCCGCTAAAATCTCGGAGCTCATGTAGCCCTACCAAAAATAACCGCACTCATCAGCTATAAATACTTCATCACTACCACGGTTATAAGGTAACTGTAATTTTGTTATCTGAATTCCATTATTCAGTACATATTTTGCTCTCCAATTATCAAACACTTACTCTCACGCCCGAGGGTCTAAGCCGAAGACACATCCGGCTAGTCGTGGGTTCTGATTTCAGGTCAAGGAGCCAGGTGATCAGTCCTGCCACGTGGAGGAAGATTGATAAGCACTTTTCTTGCGGCATCAGTTTGGTTCCATTGCCGGGAAACTCGTGCATAGCTTGACCTAGAAGTTTTTCTTCAATCCACAATCATGGTAACCCAGACGGGCATGTTACAGAGGCTTCTGACGAATTCAATGAAGTTAATGTCAACACCAACACCAATGCTAATACCAATGCAAATGCTGATTTGCCTCCTCCTCCTCCTCCTCTTCGTCATCATGCTAGGGCAACACGCTCTAACAGTGTAGCTGATGGCAGAGGATTGCCAGACGCAAGGAGAGAGAAGCGAACCATGGAGGGGCAAGGAATTCCAGCTCCTCCCAAATGGCCAACTGGACAGATGAATGCTGGAAATAGGGCAGGTCCCTCATCAAACCCACTAAGCAGGAAAGAAATGCTTATGGAACGAGCTCAGATATTGGCCGAGCTGTTAGCAATGGAGGAGGCTAAGCAGGCTGACAGAAGGTCTGAGAGGGTGGCTCCATCCCAAGTTTCAAATAGGGAGCGTGCTAGGAGTACTAGACCAAACGAAACTGTGGAACAAAACGTTGATCAAAGGATGGTGGTACGACCTCAATCACCTATTCATGTTCCAAGTGACGACCTAAGGGCTAGTCTCACTAGGAACAGGGAGCAGGAGGCACAGTCGGACCTGAGGACGCAGCTAGAGGCGAATCGAAGTAGGCGTAGATCACTAGCCAGGACAGAGAGGTCTCAATCCCGCAGGGGAAGGAGTGGGCGCAGGTCGCCTGTAAGAGAGGGAAGGCGCAGGTCGCCACCCAGAGATGATAGGCGCAGGTCGCCACCCAGAAACGAAAGGCGCAGGTCGCCAACAAGAGATGAGGGGCGCAGGTCGCCAGTCAGGTCAATAAGGTCACCTTCCCACAAGGATAGGAGAAGCAAGCAAGTAACTCCCCCCAGAAGTGAGGGTCAAAGGTCAAATGCTGTTCCCCCTGCTGGAGAAGACAGACCTGATGCTAGGGAGTGGCTGCTATGGAAAAGGAAGTTTGAACAATGGGAGGCTGAAAAGAAAAATGATAATGGAAAGGTCGAACGAATTGACTTTGCTCTTCGACCCTTATCCAAGGATTTGATTGACAGTCGACCTCCTGCTGGTTTCAGATTGCCCCTCCTAGAGAAGTACTCAGGGGCAACCAATGCTAAAAGCCATGTGCAGCACCTGGAAGCTACAATGTGCTTTGTCGCCAATGAGGACGACAATATGTGCAAAGCCCTCATAAGCACACTCACGGGGGCAGCCCTAACATGGTTCAATGGTTTGGCAGCCGGTAGAATCTCCACCTGGATGTGTTTGAGGACAAAATTCCTAGATCGCTTCTCAACTGCTGGAGCTTGGAAAGTGACTGTCACCGATCTAAACAACTTGGTGCAAGCGAAAAATGAAAGCTCAATGAGCTACTACACCAAGTTTAAATAAATGGTCGACAAAATTGAGGAGGATCTCACTGACAGGGAGGTGATCAATTGCTTCTGAAATGGCATTTCCTCGGCAGACATGGATTACGAGCTGACTGTTCGTACAGTCACTACTCGACAGGAGTTGTTCGAGAAGGCTTATAATGTGGCATTAGCCGAGGAGAGGAAAGAAAATAAGAATGGGAAAGGCCCCAAGGTTGAGGTCGCTGATGATAAGAATGACTCAGCCAAAAATGGGGGAAACAACAAGAATGGTAAGAACAGGACCAGGGCGACAGAGAAAGTGCCCGAAGTTTTCACTCCCCTAACGGTGAGTCGAACAGAAATAATGAATGCGGTCGAGTTGGCCCCACCTGCCCCAATGAACCCAGGCAACAAGTTTAGAAGGGACAATAGCAAATACTGTGATTACCATAAAGATACGGGTCATCTCACAGAGGATTGCTTAGGCTTGAAGCGTATCATCCAGAGAATGGTCGACCAGGGAAGGCTCGACGCATATGTGAAAAGGCCTCAAACCGGTGGGGCGAGCAACCACGGAGTGGACAACGAGGACCAAGGCAACCTGCATTGAACTTGGGGGTCATCACATGAGCAAGCCCAAAGAACACAGCCATCAAACATAAAATCTTTCAACTCAACAAAGCCCCACATGTGCCTCCAAGGAGAGATGTCAGAGATGAGGTGATCAGCTTCTACCCCCACGAGTTGGCAACTAATATGGCGGCTAGAGAGGAAGTTCTCGTCATCCCAGGTCTTATCGAAGGATGTACGACGAGCAGACTCTTTGTCGACACAGGGGCCTGCAAAGACATTTTGTTCTACAAAACATTCCAGGAGATGGGTCTTTCCAACGAGCAGCTTGAAAGATATGATGGCAGGTTGGAGGGCTTCACCAACCATCGAGTCGACGCTAAGGGAAAGATCGAGCTAGACGTCGACCTAGGCCAGCACCCTTATAGGGTCGTATCAAAGGTAAAATTTATTGTAATAGATGTGAACAGTGACTATGCTGCTATCCTTGGAATTCCTGGTCAGGTCGCACTTGGAATGGTGGCCTCGATCCCTCACCAACGAGTTAAATTCCCCACACCAGCTGGAGTCGGGTGTGTACAAGGCACAACTCGAGCATATCTGGATCATGTCCTTCGAGAAAGAAAGAAGAGGGAGCTAGAAATTGAAACAGCGGAAGGTTACTTAAAGCTGTCCCAGTCAGTCACCAAAACTACCCGACTATCTACGATCACCAATGTGGAGGAGTCGACCCATCGCTCAAACGACGAGGTCATGGTTGAGTCGACACGTCACTCCGAAGCCACAGCGGTCGATCCAGATGTAGTCATGGTCGACCAAGTCATCATAGGCAACCTATGCCTCCAGGTCGACAATAACTCGGGGGCCACCACCGATGAGATCGCTGATAAGCTAGATGACATGATAGCTGAGGAAGCTCCACATTTGGGGGCCGAAGAAAGGCAGAAAGTGAAGGAGATCATCATTGAGACCCTACAGTTCAGGGATGGCCCAGAGCTAGAGGCTGTTGACGAGCTAGAATCAGTGATCACAAATCCCTCTTATCCGGAGCAAAAGATTCAGATTGGGAAACAACTGTCAGCTGAAGAAAGGCTAGAAATCATCGAACTACTCAAAGAGAGCAATGATGTATTCGCATGGCGAGTAAAAGACATGAGGGGAATCAAAGAGGAGGTCGCTGTTCATAGACTGGAGGTCAACCCGACCATAAAGCCCAAGCCTCAGAGACTAAGAAGCTTTGCTCGAGACAAGGAGGAAGCCATTAAACTCGAGGTACAAAAATTGTTGAGTGCAGGTATAATCAAGGAGGCTACGCATACAACCTGGTTAGCCAACGTAGTCATGGTAAAGAAGTCGAATGGCAAGTGGAGAATCCCCAATCTGGATCACACCCTTTCAAACACACGGGAAACACCGCAGACTCATCAACCCAGTCTCGACGACCCCTCTCACTCAAAACCCTCTCTAAACCCCCAACCAAACCAAGGGAGGAGCCTTTCTGGGATAAAAAGGGACAAAAGGACCTTTTGGGAATTTTCAGGAAATTGGGAAAGCAATATTGGTCCGTACGGACCTCTTTGTTGTCATAATTACTGAATCTTCTTAAAGTCCACAATATTCCCTCAAATCCGGGAAAAATGATTACTCCCTGCGAGTTGGTCCGTACGGACCTCTGTGCATGCAAGATGGTCCGTACGGACCTTATTGCTCAGGGGACACCATAATTGCAAATATTCCTCCATCATCACAGATTCCCTCAAATCGAGGAAAACCAAAAGTACGGATTACCGGGGAGGTCCGTACGGACCTCTTTGCACCTAATACGGCACTATAAATAGAGGGCTCCCCCTCCTCATTTTCACACACCTCCCACTTCTCTCTTCCTCCCTAGGCCTTCGGCTTCCCCTCTAAGTCCTTCCGAGGCATTCCCGGCCCACTTTCGGATCCTTCCGAGGCCTTCCGAGCCCCCTCGTGGTGCTCCGAAGCCTCCCGAGCGCTCCCGAGACGCTCCGCGCTGCCCCGAGGCACTCTCGAGGTACTCGAGGCCCCTCGTGGTACTCCGAGGCCTTGCACGGTCTTTCCACGGTGTCCGGCTCTTTCCGAGTCAAACCGGCGATCCCAAACCACGCCGAAACTCGCCCGAGTGACTCCCGCCACCACAACACACGCCGAACCTCGCCCCGAGTGATCCCGACGATCCCCACGCACGCCGAACCTCTGCCCGAACGCAGCCTACAACCTCAACTCACGCCGAAACTCTGTCCGCAGACAACCGGTCCCTCCCGAAGCAAACCCGATCCATACCGGAACGCTACTCCGACCTCAAACACTATTCCCCAGCGGAAGACAGACACGAACCAACATTGGTAAGGCTTCCTTCCATTACTATTTCAATACATTTCCATACATAGCATACAATGTAGACATCCGATACAGCATGCATTTTTAAAAGCACACACACACACACACAACATTTAAAGGATATTAGGGGTATCCGAAAGACTCGTTTTACGAGGCTACTCGGGTGAGCTCTAATATTCTAATATTCTCTTCCCGAGGAGTCATCTGACCTCCGAACTCAAAATCTCATCACACAAAAACAGTTTAAAATTATCTTTAAACTGATGCCCTTTTTCAATGTTTTGGGCTTAATAAAAACGGCGTGGCGACTCTACAAATGCGAAAACAAACGGCGAGACACCTCCAACCTGAAAACGCTGCAAAGCGGGAAATGCCAGATGCCGGGGCTGCGAAGCCTGCTCGGATCCGGGTAATTTCAGTTGGCGACTCCGCTGGGGAAAATTTTGTTTTAAAAACTTTTAAACAAAACAAAAGATTTTTAAAACGATGATGAGGGTCAAACTTTCATTTTACCCCTTCCTTTAACTGTTATGTGTGTGTGCACGTGCTTTACTTTTTTATTTTACAAAAAAAAATAAAAATACAAAAAAAAATGCATCAATATACATCTGTGCATACATTTAAAATTCTTCAAAAGCTTCTGTTTTACTCAGAAAAAGAATTTTAGAGACCGCACACTACGCGCACTGCTGCCTCGGTTACACCGCACTCTACTCACTTGCCTCGGTTACACCGCACGCTACGCGCACCGTCTTGCCTCGGATACACCGCACAGTACAACCCTCGGCCGGAGTGGTCTCGGTTGCGATCCGTTAGGTCTTCCTAGGCCTCTTGGACGCGCACGGGATCATTCCAAACATCCCATCCTAGCCAAGCGCCAACCCCGCACGTTTGAGTCTTGAGTCACACTCTGTCCGGACTCGGTTGGTTTTACCCGGTCCGTGTCATACGGCTGGATACATATACCATGCCGGCCATTTTCTCGAGTCAAGGCTCGGAACTCAAGATCCCTTGCGCAAGCAAAGCGATGAAAGGTCATGCTAAAATCTTGACTCGATCTTGATTTCGAAGCTACACCTGCAGAACGATGTTCCGTCCGGATATACATCCATGCTCGCATGACACCATGTCATCACGCCTTTGATACGTCGCCCATGACAATATGACCCAGCCAACGCCTAACGTCACGTATCCCTTGCGCAAGCAAGGTAAGAGAGGTCATGCCGAACTCTTGACCCGATCTTGACTCGGTGGCGCCTCGGTTCACTATTCACATGGCTAACGCGTCAAAACGAACATGACAGGCTCGGTCCTTAGGTTCGATTTTCTTTTAGGTCGGTGGAAACCGCTTGCCCTATAGGACCCTCGCCCAGGCCGTCCACCCTGGGATGTCGAAGATACGGGTGCAAAACGAGGGGCTTATAGCCGTACGAGATGGTCTCCATCGACCCGGGATCTAGCATAGTTGCGAAAAACAAGAGCAATCTTTTCCAACCTACCTAGGATTCTTAGAAAACACGTTTTAAGTAAATTAAAACAACAAAAAAAATCAGAAAATAAAAGAAACGGAAACCGCATGCCACGTGAGCTTTCCCCCTTTTATCCCGTGAGGTCTTTCTGTGTCTAAACCTTGCCCGTCACCCCTCCAGGCTAACGTAGAGTGGTCGAGAGTACCCGGAACCCGTCTCCCGGTGTCAAAACAAGCAAGGTCCTACCTCCTTCCCACTCGTCACCCGCACGGTCAGTCAATTCCCCGTGGCCAAATCGGTGGATAACAACGATGAAAACGGGACCTTACCCCCAAGAAATTTCCCAACATTGGAAGAAGTTTGGCGGTGTCCTCATGGCTATTGAGAAACGTCAAGGTGAGCAACAAGCCTGGATCGAAGGTGCCATGCACCACTTCTAACATTAGCCACCCAATTACCACGGGGCTTCCCAAGTCATGATCAAGCTCCTACAAACCCTCTAACATCTCTCATTGTCTCCCGAGAAGTCAACCTGTTACCCTCGTACGAGCCATGCGGTTATGACGTAAGACCACAAGACCTTCCAGAGGAAAGCTTGCCCATCCGGCCTCCCGAGGTCCAGTACCACCGCCGAACAACGAACACATCTCGTGGGACGTCTGCGATTGCCGGTGCTTGTCTAGAAATGGAATTCCGGGATGCAATGAACGAGGGCCGTCCTCGACGAAAGAAGAAGCTATCTTCTCAACAAAAGCGAAAAGAGGTACGAATCCGGTGATCCCACAGTCGGAACCCTTGGAGAACCCTCGGGAAAGTTTGACTACTATGTCATCTACTCCAGCAAAGCCTAGCTGCGCACAAGCCGTGGCAATGTACGCTCCATGATCACTGGGACGAGCCCGCACCGCCAGAAGGCCCGAAGGTCCGAGATAATCCAACCCCTGTCTTGGGAAGATCTCAAAGCCACTATTGATGCTTCGATAAAGGCTATGACAGTGAACGAATTGAAATGCGCGATCGGCCTTATGCCAATCGTGCTCCTCCCACTACGTAAACGGGAGAGACAGGCAAAACCATAAGTCCAGAGGTGAATGTTCGACACGTTCCTGGGCCAAATCCCAGCCGAATCCTCCGCGGAGACAGAAAGGCCACCATACCTGAGCCACGAATTGAAAAGGGGCCCTACGCCAAAGAAGCTGAAATCTTGGACCCAAAGGTTGAAGATCCTGTCTTGACACAGCTCAAGCGCACTCAGGCTAACATCTCGCTCTGGTCCTTACTCACTTCATCTTACCCGCACAAGCAGTTCAGATGATTGGCAACGTCAATTACAGCAATATCATCACTTTCACAGAGCTCGACCTTCCAAAATTTGGGGCTGACCATAACGAGCCTCTCTACATAACAGTTCAACTGGACGAGCGTCGTCTCCCACGGGTGTTGGTAGATGGGGGATCATCCATGAATGTCCTTCCAGCCAAGATGATGGATTTGCTAGGGATCAAGGCAACTGATCTAAAGCCCTCGACTCAGGCAATCAAGGCATACGACTCAACATCCCGCCCAGTCTTGGGAATAGCCACCTTGACCCTGTGGTTTTGGAAAACAAATGGTCCCGACTGATTTCCAAGTCATCGACATCCCGATCACATTCACTGCCATTTTTGGGACGCCCTGGCTACACCCGCATCAATGGAGTGGCATCCACTCTCCATCAGTGCGTAAAGTTCGTCCAAGGAACAGATCTTACCATCATCTACGGTGATAGCATAGTCAACGAAAGGACCGACACAAACGGCATCCCGGTCTTAGAAATCAAACCCGACGATGATGGCATGATGCTAACAGTGGTTCACCATCGAAAGCCCAAAGGCCCAAGTGTGCCACATAGACTCGCCTTTGATTTGGGACAAGATCCCTCCCCCGATGAAAATGATGAAGCACATGAACTACATTCCGGGGCTCGGTTTGGGAAAACGCCATCGTGGCACTCAACAGATCATCAATATCAAAGAACGTAATACCCCGCACGGCCTGGGATACTCCCCTACTCCCGAACACATTGCGGAGGACAAGCGAGCCGCACGAAAACGCTCCACGTATAACAAAAGAGGCTTGCCCGCAATCTCCGATCTTCGTCCCACGCCTTCGACATGACCAAGTACTTCACAAGGAAGGCCGGCAACTTGGAAGAAGATCCAGGAAATGGAACAGAGCTGATCGCCGCCAAACAAAGCCGGCCGACAACCATGGACAAGCTCCAGCAGTAACCTCGGCAAGATTCAGAGGCCTCAAGCCAAATCCCCGTCCGAAGAGCATTCCTCGACACACCGCCCGCCGGATCCACAACCACCACTATTCACAATGAATTTTGGTTCGGGACAACCCCTCTTTGGCGGAAGAACTCAAAAAACTCTCTGTCAACACTCCTGCCTTCAACAAACGGGATGAGTCTGCATTCGAGCTAGTAATGCCCAAGACAAAAGCAAAAGACTCCACAGACGATGCTTGGGACGCCAATCTGCGACAGGCAGCATTTTGTCCCTGCTCTTCAAAGAAGAAATCGAGATGCCAGATCTAATCGATTTTGTTTCTGATAACTCTGTGATAGCAATGATCGGGAACGGTGACATAAAGCCTTTCAAGCCCCATCTCCTATCAAGCTCATTGCCACTCAATAACCGGGCCACCTTCTCCGACCCACCGCCAAAGAAAAAGGACATGATCGAACAACTTGGTCTCGACCCTCGAGTCCTAGAGTCTAGTGTCAAAACTCATCCCGAGTCCATTAGCTTTGAATTTGAGTCTCGAGTCATCCGATGGCCTCACGCCGAAGATTACGAACTCATTGCCAATAATGTATTCCCGTATGCTCTTAATGAATGCTTCGATCTTTCCGAGTATCCTCATTGCATCTTTAACAACCGATAAATTAACTAACACACAAACAAGCTTAATAACGATTCACTTGATAAAGAAGCGTACACATTAAACGAACAATACATTAAGCACATCTTTAAGCATGTTGTCAAACGAGAGAAAACCGGGCCCAAGCCGCGAGGAGGTTTTAACCAAAGTGAATTTGGGAACCGCCGAAGAGCCAAAAGAGACGCAAATCGGAAGTTTCTTCACCGCACAGAGCAAGACGCATTGACCGCATTGCTCAAAGAGTTCGTGGACGTGTTCGCTTGGTCTTACCGAGACATGCCCGGATTAGATCCTAACATTGTGAGCACCGGATCCCTTCAATCCCGAGGCTAAGCCCATCAAGCAAAAGCTACGCCGAATCAAGCCGTAATGGTCTTTACAAGTCAAAGAGGAGATCGAAAAATGCTCCGCGTCGGCTTCATCAGTGGTGATCGAGTACCCCACATGGCTCTCCAATATTGTCACGGCCACCAAGGCCAATGGAAAAGTACGCCGTTGCGTGGACTTCCGAGATCTCAACAAAGCAAGTCCCAAGGACGATTTTTTCCACTACCCAACATCGACATGTTGGTAGACACTACAGCCAATTTCGAAGTCAAGTCCTTCGTGGACGGTTTTGCCTGGCCACAATCAAATCAAGATGGCCGAAGAAGACCAAGAAAAGACAAATTTTCACAACCCCTGGGAACCTATCGCTACACAAGAATGCCGTTCGGACTAAAGAACGTCTGGGTTACTCTACCAACGGCAAAGAACCGCCTCTTCCACGATATGATCCACAAAGAGATCGAAGTGTACGTCGATGACATGATCGTTCACTCAAAGGGATCGACGGACAACACCTCACGTACCCGAGAAAATTCTTCAATCGCCTCCGAAAACACTCAATGAGGCTTAACCCCGCCAAATGCACATTTGGGGTTACCGAGGCAAGGTTTGGGATACATGGTCACCGAGAGAGGCATCGAGGTGGATCCTCAAAAGATCAAAGCTATCATCGAAATGAGACCACCGCAAACTCGCACAGAGGTGAAAAGCTTCATGGGCCGCCCGCAATATATCGCCCGCTTCGTCAACCAATTGACTCTATGTGCGAGCCAATCTTCAAACCGATGAAGAAGAACGCCGACATCGAATGGAACTCGTAATGCCAAGATGCCTTTGAAAAATAAAGCATACCTTGTGAGTCCTCCGATTCTCTCGTCCTCCCCACGAGGAAAAGCCACTGTTGCTATACCTAATCGTGACCGACACCGCATTGAGCCATGCTCGTCAAGAAAAGAGGGAGTCACGGTCGAAAACGCCATCTACTTCAGCTGGCCGAAAGTTTCAAGGCAAATAACTCAATTACTCGCCCTCGAGAAACTCCGCGCAGCCTCGTACTGGGTTGTCGGGAAACTACGGCACTACATGCAGCCGCACACAAGCACACTTGGTTTCCAAAATGGACCCAAATAAGTACCTCTTCGACAAACCATCTCTCGTCAATGAGGCTCGCCAAATGGTCTTTCTTCCTAGCGGAATTTGACATCAAGTACGTAAACCAAAAGTCAATCAAGGGACGGGCCATGGCCGAACAACCGGGCCGATTTCCCAACCGACAAGGCTCGAGGCCCCGAACCACAATTTCCAGACGAAGGAATCTTCGCAATCGAAGGCGAAACCGATGGCAACCGTTTCTTCGACTGAGCGCCAACAAAAGGGAAACGGCATCGGTATGCTCTTGGTGGATCCCAAGGACGAGCACACCCCATTGCTATAAAGCTCAATTTCGAGGTAACCAACAATGCCGCCGAATATGAAGCTCGCGCCGCTGGACTACAAGCCGCACTCGAGAGGAATGTCCGTAAACTCGAAGTTTATGGGGACTCACCTTGATCATCAACCAAGTCTCCAACAAGTGGAAAACCATAGACCCGGCTTGCAAAATACCATGCCCGCATAGAGGACCTCATCACACACCCAAGAGGTCACCTTCCATTACTTGCCAAGAGACCGAAACAGTTTGCAGATGCCTTAGCCACCTTGGCTTCCCTTGTGGAAATCCCCGAAGGAAAAGCAATCAAACCCTTCAAAGTCGGACGAAAGGAAATTCCCGCCTACCGTTGTGAGATCGAACTGTAACCTAAGCCCGTCAATGAGCCACGGTACAACCAGATCTTCCAATACCTCAAGAACGGGAAACCGCCTTCATAAACAAGGAAGGTCAACACACGTAAGGGGTCAAAACCAAGAGCATCATGGCCCTAAAACGCCTTGCCTCTCACTTCGTCATCCTCGGGACATGTTATACAAGAAACGCTACTACGGGCCACTCCTACGCCGCGTCGCCCAAGAAGAAGCAAACAAGTTCATGAACGAAGTCCACAATGGGGCTTGCGGTCCCCACATGAATGCCGAGCCCCGATGCAAATCATTCTCGTGATGGGCTACTACTGGATCTCCATGGAGGCAGACATTGCATCCACTTTGTCCGATGCCGCGACAAGTGCCAACCCGGCTTCTCCAACCTCAATCATCTACCACCCCACGATCTCTACCGCATGACTACACCTCGCCCTTTCGCCACTGGGGAATTGACGCCATCGGGAAAATCGCTCCGCCAGCAAAGAACGGTCACGAGTTCATCTTAGTAGCCATCGACTACTTCACCAAATGGGTCGAAGCCAAGTCCTACAAGGTACTCACTTCCAAGAAGGTCGCACATTTCCTCAAGGAAAACGTCATATGCCGATACGGCATCCCAAATGAGGTCATATCGTACAACGGCTCACACTTCAAGGGGAATTCGATAGATCGTCGGCTGAATTCAAGATCACACGCCACAAATCTTCCCTACCGGCCACAAACAAACGGCGCCGTGGAAGCAAAGAAACAAAACCTCGAACGGATCATCCGAAAATGACCACCCGAGGACGAGATTGGCCCGAGAAGCCGCACTCGGCACTTTGGGGCTACCGCACATCGGGCCGAATGTGCCACGGGAGAAACCCCATTTGCCCCGACATACGGGATGGAAGCAGCCCTTCCCATCGAGCCGAAATTCCCTCACTCCGAGCGCCGGGCTGAAAATGACATCAACGAAGTCGAATGGCTCCGAAGCCGACATTGACGAATTGGCTCGCTAGACGAGCGACGACTAAAGGCCATGGAACACGTCCGAGCCTATCAAAGCAGATGGCTAGAGCTTTCGACAAGAAAGTCAAATCCCGAGACATCGTGGAAGGTGACTCAGACTCAAAGAAAAGCCTCCCACTCGAACCAACCTAATGGGAAAATGGGAACCCACATGGATCGGCCCTTTCGTGGTTCAAAAGATCTTCTCCTGAGGCGCCATGAAGCTACCGTACCTAGACGGCAATCCCTTCATGAATCCAAATAACTAAGCAAACTTCGCAGATACTTCGCCCGAAGAAGAACAACCGTGCATCTCTCGCACTCCATGTAGTGTCGAACTACGTGCACCTGAGCCCTCTAGTCCGGGGAACGTAGGCAACCTTAATTGGTCCTGGTCTAAAAATACACAAAAGTCATAAGTTTGAATGTCAACCAAGACCTCCATCAAGCTCCGCACTTTTCAAGAACACGCCCCCAGAATACCTTGACCAAGTCAAACGACTGCGGCAACATCAAAGGACATCCGAGGGTCACTCAAAGATCAAACGACCGACTCATGTCTACTTCCAAGCCAGGGGCTCGTCTTCGCCTCACGCGCTTCAAAAAAAAAAAAAAAAAAAGAGAGCTCGAGCAAGGGCTCACAAAAAAAAAAATAAAAAAAAAAGAAGCTCAAGCGTAAGCCGCAAAATTGAGGTCAAGAGCCCGACGCCAACAAGCGGCAAGGAAGCTACGAAAAGACCGTCAAAACGACTTGTCAAGGGAGCATTCAACCTCTCGCCCAAGCACAAGGCCTCAAAGAAAAGGGATTGCCGCCGTGGCCTGCATCGCTTCACCCGCAAATGCAATGTAAAAGTCCAAAGATGGACGCCGACAAAGTGCACAACAAGCAAAGGCAAAACAAGAGATCTTGCGTCTCGACAAAGCTTTAAAAGTAAATCACAAATCACTAACTACAACATTTCTTGATGAGTTCAAGCACGGTCTACTCTCAAGTTCACAACATGCTAAAAGACAAACTTTAATACATTTAACTAATAATGTGTTTGCAATGCAATGAATGGATACTTAGGAGGTCATTCCGCGCCATCTCGCGCTTGTCCCCTCGCCATTCTTTCCTTTCTTCCTCGTCCCCGGCGAGTCTTCTTTCGCTCCACGTAAATCAACTCGCGTCTCTCGCCCGAGATCCGGGGTCCTCCCCGTAGAGTCAAACAATCCAAAGAGCTCTCGTGGCTTCATTCGCCCGTGCTTCGGCTCGATCTCCTCCCCGCGAGCCCGTAAAGAGGACCTCTCCCCGTCGCCGGCCAACTCTAGTCTCGTAGTCAAACAAAGTGTCTCCCGTCACATCCAAAGGGTCGACTGTGCTTCGCACTCCTAAGGCAATAGCTACTACGGCAACCGTCCTGCACCGCCGCACGCCTACTTTCCAAGACCACTTGGGATCGCCCAACACGCCGCTCATACTGTGCCGATACCGAGTCGTCAACACAACGCTCCCCGACGCCTAAGGAGTACCACAGAGGGAAAGCGGAATACTTCCATACCCTCGTACAATACAAGAAGGCACCTGGGCCGCCATACAAAGAGGGAACTACCTCCGCAAAGAGCAAGGTCATCCCACCCAACAAAGGCTCCCCGCTTCATCCCAAACCGCCGGAAACAAGCGACGGAATATAGAAGGAGGACCAAGACAAACCGGAACTCGGCAACGTAGGACCCTTCCCGCAAGATCCTCCCGGTCTCAATCCTCCACAGGCGGAACCCACCAAATAATCTGATGCGTACCAAGCCGTGCCATCCATCTCTCCCAAAGTGACTCGATCCATATCCAACACAAGAGGTCGCCGAGCAAATGACCACGGCTAAACGACGCCTGAGCCTCTGCATTGCCTCGAAGTCTCTCTCGCAACCACAAGTGTGAGCAAAGCGGGCTTCCCTCTCATAAAACGATCCCTACCGCGACGGCCGATACCATGAAGAGGCTCCCCAAAGACCAACGGGACAATATCCTCTCCACTGCACAGCGTCTCTACCACATCTAGCAAAGCGCCATCACAAATGCCAAGGGAACCGACCGTAAAAGCATCGCCATCACGCACAAGGCAAATACATCCCAAGAGACGTCACTCTCATCATCAACCATGAACCGCTCCGGCAGCGCGTAAATGTCGATATGACCCGAATCAAGGATCATGCCCCGCACTTCTTCCAACGAAGTACGAAGAAAGTCTCGCAAGCTTCACGCTCACCGCAAAGACCGCCAACCAAAGGAAGCGAGATGGCCTCCACCTCCGGTCCTCCAATCAAAGCCCGAAAATCCTCAAAGGTGGGCACCATTTCATTGTAGGAGAAACAAGACACGTGCCTCCTAACATCCTTAACTTCGCGGCAGCCCGCAACAAATCCCAATCGTGAACCAACTCCTTAAAAGACCAAACCGAGCAAAGACGAAACCTTACCTCGAAAACCCGTCTCCGATGCCTCATACGGCGCCGCATCCACGTTTTCAACCGCTCAAGGAAGTGTGCTTGCCTCTCCTCGCGAAAGCCTCGGCAAAATTCTAGGAACGTACGAAGAATCCATGGCAAAAATGGAGGTTCCTAGAGAAAATGGGGAAGAAAGCTCGAAAATGGCCGCAAATGGGGAAATGAGGAAGAACTGTGCACCGGAAAGCATTTATGTCCTTCCCAAAAGCAAGGTTGGTCCGTACGGACCTCTTTGCATGCTAAGTATGTCCGTACGGACCTCCTTGCAAACAGAGCCCATTTCCCTGTAAAACAAGCACAAAACCACTGTCCTCAAGAAACCTTGCTCCAAATACCCAAACACCGGCCAAAGCCATTTCCGGCAAACCAACACTACCCACAAATGCACTCTCACCACGTGGCATGTACAAAAATAAAAATAATAATAGCAACAATTTCTAGGACAATTCCTGAATCACAAAAATAAATGACATTACATCTTAAAATAAAATACCTGTTGCCATGCAAATACATGTGTTTTATTACAGTACCCAAAAATGTCTCGTTGCTAAACAAAAAAAAAAAAAAAAAAAAGAGAAAGTGGATATGAAAAGAGGGAAAGCAAATGAATACTACTCGTAATCCTCATCATCATCCTCCTCGCCAAGATCCTCCAAAGAAAAGTCGGGCATCCCAAATAACTCGCCCGTCACATCCTCATCATCTAATACCGAGCACCCGCCCGAGGCTCCCACGAGAAGTACTCGAAGGATCAAATCCGGCGAAAGGATCAAAGAAAGAAGGCTCTGAGGAACCCTCACCCCGTGCGCCGTGCGGAGGCATGAATCGATAAAAGGGCCGCTCCTCGAAGGCCCCGCAGCCTCGAAGACGCCCCGCATCCATGCTATGCCGCCCCTCAAAGGCCCTCCCCGCTGCGGCTCCGCCGCGGCCTAGGCGGAGGAACGCCCACGTGCACGCTCGAAGGCATAGGCTCGTACGCCGGCACACGACGCGTAAGACCGACCTCGCCCCTTCAACGCCAACCCACCGCCGTCAAGCTGCAAGACCGGGCTCCCCGCCCACTTCAACGGCAATTCAACCACCGGCCGTCACAAACGTAAGACCGGACCTCCGCCCACTTCAAACGGCAAATCAACCACCGCCGTCAAGCGTAAGACCGGACTCTCGCCCACTTCAACGGCAAATCAACCACCGCCATCAACGTAAGACCCGATCCTCGCCACTCCAACGGCAAATTCAACCAACGCCCGCTCAACGGCAATTCAAGAAGGAGCCAATACCTCCCAAAGATTTAATATCAAGGCGCAAGACGCCCAAACGCTCAACGACAACTCAACCACCGAAGGTCCAAGTCATCTTCCCAATAAAAGGGCCCCTACAGTGGTCATGCATCCCCAAAGAATTCAAGCACCTATAGCCGATGTAAGCCCGAATCTCGCCCACCTCAACGGCAACGCAAGCACCGGCCATCAAAGTAAGCCCGAGCTCCTCCCAACAAGTCAAAGTGGAAGTCATGCAAGACCGCATATCCTCAAAGACCGACCATCATCCTTGCCCACTCAATGGCAAAACAAGCACGCCAAGGAGCCAACACCTCCAAGTACAAGTCCTAAGGCACGAAGCGCTCCGAAACGCCAAATGGGAAACAATCACCGCCGTCATCCTTGCCCACTTCAACGGCAACGCAAGCACCGGCCATCAAAGTAAGCCCGAGCTCCTTCCCAACTTAGGTCATACTCGAACTAGATCCCAACTTAGGTCATACTCCCTGAACTAGGTCCCAATTTAGGTTCATACTCCCGAAACTAAATCCCAACTTAGGTCATACTCCCGAACTAGGTCCCAACTTAGGTCATACTCCCGAACTAGGTCCCAATTTAGGTTCATACTCCCTGAAACTAAATCCCAACTTAGGTCATACTCCCGAACTAGGTCCCAACTTAGGTCATACTCCCGAACTAGGTCCCAACTTAGGTCATACTCGAACTAGGTCCCAACTTAGGTCATACTCCCCGAACTAGGTCACAACTTAGGTTCATACTCCCGAACTAAGCTTTCAACTCAGACATCACCACGTCCACTCACCACAAACCAAACTACTATCCCCACTCAAGGCTCTAAAACCACTCGGTCCTAAGACCGTATAAATCTCCCAAATCACTATCGCCGCCGAAGGCCTTAAAACCACCCGATTAGGAAAATCGTAAAATTTCCATCCCAGACGCCACCACGTCCTACCACCGACGATGCGGTCACCCAGACGCCACCACGTCCTTATCACCGACCTATACGGCCACCAGACGCCACCACGCTCCTACCACCGACCTATACGGCCACCCAGACGCCACCACGCCCTTATCACCGACCTATACGGCCACCCAGACGCCACCACGTCCTTATCACCGGCCTATACGGTCACCCAGACGCCACCACGCCCTTATCACCAACCTATACGGCCACCCAGACGCCACCACGCCCTTTTCACCGACCTATACGGCCACCCAGACGCCACCACGTCCTTATCACCGACCTATACGGCCACCCAGACGCCACCACGTCCTTACCACCGACCTATACGGCCACCCAGACGCCACCACGTCCTTTTCACCGACCTATACGGCCACCCCAGACGCCACCACGCTCTTATCACCGACCTATACGGCCACCCAGACGCCACCACGTCCTTACCACCGACCTATACGGCCACCCAGACGCCACCACGCCCTTTTCACCGACCTATACGGCCACCCAGACGCCACCACGTCCCTTTTCACCGACCTATACGGCCACCTGCGACGCCACCACGTCCTTATCACCGACCTATACGGCCACCCAGACGCCACCACGTCCTTACCACCGACCTATACGGCCACCCAGACGCCACCACGCTCTTTTCACCGACCTATACGGCCACCCAGTGACGCCACCACGCCCTTACCACCGACCTATGCGGGTCACCAGACGCCACCACGTCCTTACCACCGACCTATGGCCACCCAGACGCCACCACGTCCTTACCACCGACCCATACTTGGCCACCACGCTGTGACGCCACCACTGCTCCTTACCACCACCGACCTATACGGCCACCCAGACGCCACCATCGCCCTACCACCGACCTATACGGCCACCAGACGCCACCACGCCCTTATCACCGACCTATACGGCCACCCAGACGCCACCACGTTCTTATCACCGACCTATACGGCCACCCAGACGCCACCACGTCTCTTATCACCGACCTATACGGGCCACCTGTGACGCCACCACGCCCTTACCACCGACCTATACGGCCACCTGCGACGCCACCACGCCCTTATCACCGACCCAGCGGCCACCCAGACGCCACCACGCTCCTTATCACCGACCCTATGCGGTCACCTGTGACGCCACCACGCCCTTATCACCGACCTATGCGGGTCACCCAGACGCCACCACGTCCTCACCACCGACCTCGCGGCCACACGACACCTGTGGCACCACCACGCCCGCATTCACGTAACACTCACCCCACACCCGAACTACGACCACTGTGCTTGATTCCCGCTGTGGATACGTAGGGAATCCTATCACAGGTCCAAATGTTATCGAACCTAAACGGTCACCCAAAAGGACACCACCACGCCCTCACTTTGACCCTCACTGGCCACTTCCTCTCCAAAGACGCGATCCATTAGGACCCTTATCTTATCTGCGACCCCACTTCTTTCATAAGTGACGCTCGTCGAGGGGCTTCGTAAGTACCCCAACTGGATCACTCCCTTTCAAACACACGGGAAACACCGCAGACTCATCCACGCAGCCTCCTGAGACCTCTCTCACTCAAAACCCTCTCAAAACCCTCTCAAGCCCCCAACCAAACCAAGTGGAGGAGCCTTTCTCGGGATAAAAGGGACAAAAGGACCTTTGGGAATTTTCAGAAATCGTAGGGCAATTAAGGTCCGTACGGACCTCTTTTGTTTCAATGATTACTAAATCCCCTTAAAGTCCACAATATTCCCTCAAATCCCGGAGAAATGATGACTTCCACGCAGAAGTCAGGTCCGTACGGACCTTTCTTGCATGCAAGATGGTCCGTACGACCTTAATCTTGCACTGGGACATCATCATTCCGTAATATTCTCCATCATTGCGCATTCCCTCAAATCGAGGAAATCCAAAATTTCGGGATAAACCAAGAAGGTCCGTACTGACCTCTTTCGCTCCGAAATTTTTACTATAAACAGAGGGCTTCCCTCCTCATTTTTACACACCTCCCACTTCTCTCTTCCTCCCTAAGCCTTCCTGGGCTCCCTTCTAAGACCTTTCGAGGCATTCCCGCCCCTTCTGATCCTTCCGAGGCCTTCCGAGCCCCCTCGAGGTGCTCCGGCCTCTCCGAGCGCCTCCCGAGACGCTCCCGCGCCGCCCGAGGCACTCTCGAGGTACTCCGAGGCCCCTCGTGGTACTCCGAGGCCTCGGGCCTCGGTCTTTCCCACTGTCCCGCTCTTTCCGAGTCAAACCGGCGATCCCAAACCTTGCCGAACCTCTCGCCCGAATCCAACCAACGATTCCAACGCACGCCGAACCTCTCGCCCGACCGATCCCGACGATCCCCACGCACGCCGAACCTCTCGCCCGAATCCAACCAACGATTCCAACGCACGCCGAACCTCTCGCCCGACCGATCCCGACGATCCCCACGCACGCCGAACCTCTCGCCCGAACGCAGCCTTACAACCTCAACTCACGCCGAAACTCGTCGTCCGCGGACAACCTAAGACTCCCCGAAGCAATCCGAACGCTACTCCGACCTCAAACACTATTCCCCCGCGGAAGATGACACGAACCAACATTGGTAAGGCTTCCTTCCTATTCTATTTCAATACATTTCAATACAATGTAGACATCCGATACAAAGATGCATTTTTAAAAGCACACACACACACACACAACATTTAAAGGATATTAGGGGTATCCGAAAGACTCGTTTACGAGGCTACTCGGGTGAGCTCTAATATTCTAATATTCTCTTCCCGAGGAGTCATCTCGACCTCCGAACTCAAAATCTCATCACACAAAAACAGCTTTAAAATTATCTTTAAACCGATGCCCTTTTTCAATGTTTTGGGCTTAATAAAAACGGCGTGGCAACTCTACGAAAATGCGAAAGCAAAACGGCGAGACACCTCCAACGCGAAAGATGCCAGATGCCGGGGCCGCGAGGCCTTTCTGATCCGGGTAATTTCAACTTCCCGTGGTGATCTCTAGTGTTCGACGGAGGAGCAAGAGAAGAAATTAGTTGATGTGATCCGGGAGCGGAAAGAAGCGATTGGGTGGACTATTGCCGACATCAAGAGCATAAGTCCTTCTTTATGTACTCACCGGATTTTGTTAGAGGAGGGTGCTAAGGCGGTAAGGCAACCGCAGAGGAGGTTGAACCCACCCATGATGGAGGTGGTGAAGAAGGAAGTTTTGAAGTTGCTGCAGATGGGGATCATATATGCCATATCCGATAGTGAGTGGGTGAGTCCTACTCAACGTGTAGCCAAGCTGGGTGGAATCACTGTCGTCATCAACCACAAGGGCGAGTTGGTGCCAACCCGGAGCAAACGGGATGGCGTGTTTGCATTGATCTTCGCTCTACTGAATGAGGTAACTAGGAAAGATCACTTCCCCCTCCCATTTATTGATCGATGTTGGAAAGGCTTGCCGAAGGGCATACTATTGTTTTCTTGATGGTTATTCCGGTATTTTCAAATACCAATTGCACCGGAAGACCAAGAGAAAACCACTTTCACTTGCCCCTTCGGCACCTTTGCCTATCTGAGGATGCCCTTTGGTTTATGCAATGCACCTGCGACTTTTCAAAGGTGTATGATGAGCATCTTCTCCGATTTTGTGGAGAATTTTATGGAGGTTTTCATGGATGACTTCACCGTCCATGGAGACTCGTTCGACCAATGTCTTGCTCACCTTGCTTTAGTTCTTGACCGATGTGTTGAAACAAATTTGGTTTTAAATTTTGAAAAATGTCATTTCATGGTTGAGCAAGGCATTGTGTTAGGACATGTGGTTTCGAAAAGGGTATTGAAGTGGATAAAGCAAAAATTGATATTATTTCCACACTTCCTTACCCTATAAATGTGCGTGAAGTGCGGTCGTTCCTTGGTCATGCGGGGTTCTATCGTCGCTTCATAAAAGATTTTTCGAAAATTGCATCACCTCTATGCACCTTGTTGCAAAAAGAGGTGGATTTTAAATTTGATGATAATTGCAAGAAAGCGTTTGATGAGTTGAAGGGGAGGTTGACATCTACCCCTATTATTCAAGCCCCCAATTGGTGTCTACCTTTTGAGATCATGTGTGATGCAAGTGATTATGCTGTGGGGGCAGTTTTGGGTCAAAAAGTGGATCGTGCCTCTCATGTGATTTATTATGCATCTATGACTTTAAATGAGGCACAAAGAAATTACTCCACTACAGAAAAAGAGATGTTAGCGGTGGTATTTGCATTAGAAAAGTTTAGGTCCTATTTGCTTGGGACCAAAATCATTGTGTACACCGATCATGCTGCTCTTAGGTATTTGATGTCTAAGAAAGAGGCGAAACCGAGACTCATTCGGTGGATTCTTCTGTTGAGTGAGTTTGACATTGAAGTCAAGGATAAGAAAGGGGCCGAAAATGTTGTGGCCGATCACTTGAGTCGTTTGGTGAGAGAGGATGACAAGCCTTATAAACAAGCCCCTATTAGGGGCGAGTTTCCTGATGAGGCTTTGTGGGCAGTCAAA
The DNA here is from genome assembly GCA_022495995.1 of Adenophora triphylla var. japonica. Classification (NCBI taxonomy): domain Eukaryota; kingdom Viridiplantae; phylum Streptophyta; class Magnoliopsida; order Asterales; family Campanulaceae; genus Adenophora; species Adenophora triphylla. Next base: position 51,912 of record JAFEMH010003343.1, read on the forward strand.
GAGGTGTTCCCTTGGTATGCGGATGTGGTGAACTTTTTGGTCTCTAATAAAATACCCCCACTGTTGTCTAAATCCAAGAGAGACAAAATCCGCAGTGAGGCTAAGTATTATGTGTGGGACGAACCAAACTTGTGGAAGCATCAAGCACCAAGTAATTCGTAGATGTGTCCCGGAAAATGAGATGGCCTCTATCCTAAAGTTTTGTCATGAGTATGCATGTGGTGGTCACTTTGGTGCCAAAAATACCGCTAGGAAAGTGTTAGACAGTGGCTTCTTTTGGCCAAAGTTGTTCATGGATGCCACTGCCTTTTGTAAGTCTTGTGACCGGTGTCAACGTGTTGGAAATATAGGACGCCGCAATGAGATGCCACAAAACATCGTAATGAATTGCGAAATTTTTGATGTGTGGGGAATTGACTTTATGGGTCCGTTCCCTATTTCTTTTGGTTTTGTGTACATTTTGCTTGCAGTGGACTACGTTTCCAAGTGGGTCGAAGCGATCCCTACACGCACCGATGATTCTAAGGTAGTGGTGAGTTTCCTCAAGAGCAATGTTGTGTCTAGATTTGGGATGCCTAGGGCCTTGATCAGTGATAGGGGAACTCATTTTTGCAATAGGATGGTGGAGGCCTTGGTCAAAAAGTATAACATCACTCATAAGGTCTCTACCGCCTATCATCCCCAGACGAATGGCCAGGCCGAGGTGTCCAATAGGGAAATTAAATCGATCCTCGAAAAGACCGTAAATCCGAATAGGAAAGATTGGAGTCTTAGGCTAGAGGATGCTCTATGGGCTTATCGTACGGCCTACAAGACACCTATTGGTATGTCCCCATATCGATTAGTGTTTGGGAAGCCATGTCACTTGCCCGTCGAATTAGAGCACAAAGCCTTTTGGGCGATTAAAAAGTTCAATATGAACTTAGACGGGTCCGGTGAGGAGAGGAAATTACAACTGAATGAACTAGATGAAATCCGTAGAGAGGCCTACGAAAATAATTTGTCCTATAAAGAAAGAGCAAAAGCGTGGCACGATAAAATGATTTTAAGGAGAGAATTTAAAGTTGGTCAAAAAGTCCTCCCGTTTGACTCCGCTGCGCTTGTTTCCCGATAAATTGAGGTCCTGTGGACCGGTCCCTATTTGGTGAGGGGAGGTATTCCCACATGGTGCGGTTGTGATCGCTAGTCTTTCCGGAGACCAAGAGTTTAAGGTAAATGGGCAAAGTTTGAAGCCCTATTTTGATGGGAGCGATATTACTGTGGAGGATGCGGAGATGATGGATCTCTACGATCCTAATTATGAGTGAGCCATATGCTATGCCGGGGGCATTAAACCCGGCATTTGGTCTAGCTAAAGACGGTAAAGAAGGGCGGCTCACCGGGAGGCAACCCGGGAATTTCGTTATTTTTATATTTGTTTTATTTCTTTTTATTAATTTATTTGTGTAGAATCGGTGCTTCTGTGGTGTTTTGTTTGTGGTGTTTTGTGCAGAAATTGGCGAGTACGGACGAGGATGGAGGAAAAACACCCTTGGGCCTGATTTCTTGTTTTTTTTAAAAAAAAAAAAAAAAAAAAAAAAAATTCTATCTATTTCAGTTCAGGCGCTTGGCCTATAAGTGGGAAAGGGCCAACAATTGTATCAACATTCAAGCGGTCGCCTGGCATTATCTGGTGCGCACGCCTCAAATCGGCAAACAGTGAGACCATCAATTGCTTTGAGGCGCCCATTTCAAATTATCGTGGGCGTCCGCCTCGCATTGTGCAATCCAAGGCCAAGGCACGGATCTTGATGCGGCCGCCTCATCAGTGTTGTGCGCCCGCCTCGTTTCTAATCAATCCAAGCCCTTGTTACGGTATTTCGTGCGTACGCCTCATCCCAATCTGGCGGCCGCCTCGCGTACCCTGTTCTGGGATATCCAACGCCATGAAGGAGTTTGTAAACGGGTCGGATTTTCAAATTCTGGTCGAATTGGGTTGCGGTGTGGGCCAATTAAAAAAGGAATGGTGCGTATTCTTCCCATTAACTCCAACCCAGCTACCAATTCTTCTTTCTCTACTCTCTCCCTAAACCCTCTCTACAATCCGGCAACATCCCCCATTAATCCCAGCTCCCATTCCCTCTCCTCTCTAAAACCCTCTCTTAAATTCCGGCCAACCTTCCATTAAAACCGGTTCCTCTCGTCTCTCTCTAAACCCTCTAAAAATTCCGACCAAAGCCCCCATTAAATCCGGCGAATACCTCCCTTCCCAACCCAAATCCTTCCACCATTCCCCCACCAAACATCTTTCCCGCACCCCAAGCTTTCTGATTCACTTATTATCATTCAAATCCGGGCAGTTTCAATTTCAAACCTTGAGTTCCTAAAGTTGGCCGGCAGCTTGAAGTTCCGGCTACGTTTTGGTAGAGTCCCACGAGCCTGCTTAAGCAACTGCAAATTTTTTTCCTTTCTGAAGTACACCTGAAAGGTTCGAAACTAATTCCTTTCCTCTCTTTCCCGTTTCAACCGGATTGAGAGAGTCGGGTATCATATTTCTTAGATTTATTGTGTTGAGAAGTTGATTACTGTATTGGGAATTGTTTTGTTGTGGGTGAAATTCTGAAAGTGTTTGATATGGGTAAAACTAAAGAGCCATCGAAAAAGGGAAGTAAGAAAAAGCAAAGGGTTGATGAGGGTGCGTCTAGTTTGCCTCCTCCCCCGCCCCTCGGAACCCGTCTCCGGTGTGAGGACACTCATGATTCCTCAAGGTTTAACTATTATATGTCCCAAAACTATTTTTATTTTCATACTGATAGATCCATAATTGCGGAGAGACAAGCCACATTGGTTCTTTTGGGCTTACTGAAAAATTTGGGATGCGAAAATGGCAACAATTTTGTGATGAGCCGACGGAGGAGGGAATCAGTTTGGTTGTGAAAGAATTTTATTCCAATATGAACAAACTCCCCATGGATCGAGGGTACTCCTACGTGAGGGGAAAAACGATAAAATTCAAAAGTGAGGATGTTAATAAATTTTACGGGCTTCCTAGAGTGAAAAGGGAGGAATGTGAGTATTTTCAAGCAGTAAATGGGGAGTGGCGTGTATATTTTGCTGATGTAACGAGGACGTTGGAGGGTAACCATCTCCGATGGACCCACAACTCGGATGGTTCGCCCAAGAGTGTGATTGAGACGCAGTTTAATCTCGTGGCAAAGGGGGTTCACAAATTTGTGTGTTCGAGGATACTTCCTACAAAGCAGCATTTGAAAGTTTCGTGGAACCATGCATTATTGATTCACTTGATTATCAACGGAGGACAGATTTCATTGGGGGACATCATTTCAGATAATATGCAAGCTGTGGGAGAGAATAAACGGAATGGATTTCCGTATCCATCATTGATTACCAAGTTAGTGAGAGCTGCGGGGGTGCAGTGGAGTTTTGGGGGTGATAAGGTGAAGATAATTAGGCCCATATCACGAGACTCTCTTGAAAGCAATAAGAGAGAGGTAAGAGGAATGAACGCTAGAATTGTTGAAGAGCAGTTGGAGGAGGAAGCTGAATATGTTGAAGAGGAGGACGACGATGATGATGATGATTATATGGAGGAGGCCGAGGATGTTGGTTCTGGGGCTGCGAGTATGGATGCGAGTGACATGGATCGTTTGAAGGCTCATATGGATATGCAGTTTGCCATTACTATGGATCGTCAGGATCAGCTTCATGATTATATGGTGCGCATGGCACCTCAGTTTGATGACGGGAGATGGCAGAGGTGGCCATTCCCAGCGAGTAACTCCAGTCAGCAAGGTCCTTGGGACTACCATTTCAGGCCGCCTCAGTAGCTCCAAGAGGTATCCCTACCCCTATCTTTCTTATATTATACTGTTGGGATGCATAGGGGACTATGCAAAATTTAGGGAGGGGTGGGGTGTATGTTGGTTGTTGTATATGTTGTTTTCGTTTTTGAAAAAAAAAAAAAAAAAGAAAAAAAAAAAAAGAAAAAAAAGAAAAAAGAGAGGCTAAGTGAAAACCCGAGAGGGCACTTAGGCAAAAGGAGAGGGTGCGTTTTGAAAAAAAATGAAAAAAATATATGAAAAAATGAGAGTCTAGGTGAAACCGGAAACGGCACCTAGGAAAAGGTGAGTGAGTGAAACACTTTTTATTCTTTACATCACCGGAGTTGGAGTCATAAGGGAGGATTGGAGCGTAGGGTAGGATTGATCATTATTGGCGTAGGAGGTTTGGTTTAGAGGTGTTAGGCTAGAAAATCCTCGTTCTTTTCTGAAGATATAAGGGGGTGTAGGTGTTTTGTTACGAGGTAAAGCTTTGTGCTTAATTATAAATCATACAGAAGCTTTAATTTATGAGGGTGTATGTAGTGTGAGCCAAGCGTGGGGGAAACATAGGACATATTTAGTTCCCCTTGGCTTTTTGATGTGTGGGTCTTAGCTTGGATGTCCCGTTTTTGCATATTTGGAGTTGGGATCGAGCTAAGGCCATTGTTATCATTGTTATTTTTGGAGTGATAAGGAGCGGAGTTTCATTCTCCGAGTACGTTGATTGACTTATTTGAGTTTGTTGATTTTTGATTGGTGGATTAGAGGAGTTTAGGGATCATTTTCCTCCCATGCTACGCTGATTAGACCGGTGCTTAGAGTGGGGTTAGGATATTACTCAGGGACGAGTAATGGTCTAAGCGTGGGGGAATTTGATGTGGTGGATTTTATATATATTATTTCCCTAATTTTCTAGACAGTTTATCATTATTTTGATGTAATTTAGACTAGTTTTGATGTAATTTTGAGTGAACTATGAATTAGTGAGTTTGTGGGAAATATTTGTAATTGTGAGATATTTTGAGTGATTTTGTGTTGTCCTTGCAAAAGTATTAGTGTGAAAGGATTTTGGAAAGCAATTTAAGTTGAAAAGGGACAAAGAAGTAGTATTAAATTGGGCAATTCAAAAATTCAAGTTTCCTAAACTAAGAAGGCTGTGGACATTCACGTGGACCAAGGAGTATGTGTTTTATTTGGAAACTAAATATTGTTTCAAGTTGGTCAAACAAGGGAATCAAGGAGCATTGACCGAGCATTCACTTGGGTCGATTGACCGGCGTTGACCGAGGCAAAGGAATCGAGGCGCGTGTACGGTTGGATTTGAGGAGTATTGATTATTATTATTATTATTATTATATTTTTATTATTTCTTTTTCTTTTTCTTTTTAGTTTCCTTATATGTTTATGTTTATTAATTGGAACAAGTATAAATACTTGTTTAAAATTCAGTTTTAGGGTTAGATTTTTTATCATTATTTCTTAGAGTTTTCAGCAATTTTATGGAGAACTAAACTCTTTGCTTCGCATTTGAATCCTGAACCGTTTGTTTAATTCAATTGAGGTATTGATTTCTTTATTTCTGAATCCCTATTCATAGTTTTACTTGTTTTAATTGATTATTTGCTAGTTTAATCTTAAGTCTGTGTCAGATTAGGATTTTTCACAAGTAGCATCTTTGAGATTTATGCACGTGTCGTGGTAAATTAAAAAGGGGGTAAAACTAGGTTTTGATCTATTTGCAAAAGAATAGTGAAATTCTTGATCTTAATTTCTTAAAGCTTTATCAATCAATATTGTGAATCTAGACTGTGTCAGTTAGGTTTAGGTATTGATTAGGGGAATAGGTGAGTGTGTCACTGCTTATAACCATTAATAAGAAAGAAATAGGGGTTGAAATATATTCCGGATCAAGTGAATAGGGAGGAAGGGAAAGAAATTGTGCCAATGATATTGAATTGATAAACGGGGACGAAGACAAATCTGAAGTGTTTGCCTTTAATCGTTTTACAACTTAGTTTTCTTAATTTCTGTTTTAGGAATTTTAATTAAAATCAAATAAATCCCCCAATCTTGTCAAGTGACAATTGTGCAATCAAATAACCGTTCTTCAGTGGATCGACCCTGGACTTGTCCTAGCTGCAGTTTTTGTAGCCGAGTATAGTCTTGGTAATTAATTTGTAGGCGTGCGACTTTAAATCTACTGCGACCCAACTGTCTTCCGTGGCTGTTACTCTTGATGACGAGGTACTAGCGTTGATATTACTTTCTTCTTTACCGGAAAGTTGGGATACGACTGCGATAGCAGTTAACGTTTCAACAGGAAAAGTGAAGCTGAAGTTTTCGGATGTCGTTGATGTGATTCTTGGCGAAGAAATTCGTAGAAAGAGCAAGGGAGGGACATCGGGGCTAGCACTAAATGTCGGTGAAAAGAGTAAGGGTGGCAAGAAGGTGATTACTTGCTACGATTGTGGGGAGAAGGGGCACTTTAGGAGAAGTTTTCCGAAGCGGTCAGGTAGAGCGAGGGAAGTGAATGTTGCTGAGGAGATAGCGGATGTATTAATCTTGGGTGGGAGCAGTTCAACGGATTTGTGGGTTTTGGATTCGGGCTCGACGTTTCATTCATGCACCGGTGCAGAAAGAATGGAGCAGTACGTTCCAGGTGATTTTAGGGTTGTCCGTTTGGGAAACGATAATCCTGTCAAGGTCATTGGAAAGGGGGTTGTTCGGGTCAAAGCAACGGATGGGACTGTTTTGCGGCTACGTGATGTGCGACATATTCCGGATTTGAAGAGGAACTTGATCTCCATAAGGCAACTTGATAAGAAGGGTTGTGTGGTGACCTTCGGTTGTGGGACATGGAAGGTAAACCGCGAAGCTAGCTTGGTGGCTCGTGGCGGCGTGGAAAATATGTTGTATACCACATGCAACATGAGTCGTTGGGGGAAACGAAGGCGCATCCCAATGATGAATGGTGGTGGCCGAGATCGCCCATGTGGGAGAAATTTCACTAAACGGTATGTTGGTAGAAAATTGGGTAATGAAGTCGGCCGACGCGGAGCCAATTTGGCCAACATGGGAGCGGGATCTAGAACGGTGATGCGATGGGTTGCAAAGAACACACAAAGGTTCCAAGCTTGTGATTGTGTGGGGCACGTGGATTCGCGCTGTTCAGGATCGATAGTTAGCAAGCAAGTGAGCGGGGATGTGCAGGAAGGATCATTCGGAATGAAGACTCGGAGCATGGTAGAACCGACAGTTATGTTGAAGCGTAGCTCAGCTTCAACTCACTTGGATAACTAGACAAGAGGCCGGGCGCTACCAACGCAATAGCTGGCCACTGAAATTTGTTTCAAGAGAGGTATCATGGATGGTTTGTCTCCAGGTGGGAGATTGTTGGGATGTGGAGTCAAAACCATGGATGAAGGAATTTGAACCACGTGTCGGGGGAAGATTTTCTGCAGCAGATTTGTTTCCTATTTTGACCAGATCTCCTCTTGCTTGGTGATTCCTTTTGATAGTAATATTTGGAAGGACTTGTGAAGAAAGAAGATTACTTTCTTGGGTAGGAATTCTTTTATTACTAGGATTTGATTTATTGTTCCCTATAAATACATGTGATAGCCTAGAAACAAATTGTAACATCTGAAAATATTAGAGAGAATATTTTGGCTTGGTAGCGCCCCCGGACGTAGTTGTTGTTGCAACGAACCGGGTTAACAATTCTTGTGTGTTCATTTGTGTGTGATTTACTTTTCGTGTGTGTTGCTCTTATTATTACTCTAAGCTTGGGCCGTTCCGCTGTGGTAATTCACAACATTGAGGAGGTGATTAGTGGGTCAGTGTGTGGTGTCTACGTAGCGGTCGGGCTTCGGGATCGGGTAGTTACAAATCGTATCAGAGCGAAACCCCGACCTTAAGGCTTGCGAGCTAGCCCGGGGCTACGATTTGGGTATTGATTGACATTTCCAGGACGTCAAGGGTTTGAGTGAGGGAGATTGTGATATCTCCCATATCACATCGGAAATATGTGGAAATTTATTGTGATATATAGAAGGCTTATACACTAGTACTAAGCATCAAATCATCCATTGGACTTTTCGAGGCCTGTGATGGGTTGTGATTGACCCAATTGAGGAGGTGATTAGTGAGTCAGTGTGTGATGCCTACGTAGCCGTCGGGCTTCGGGCTCGGGTCGTTACATTGGGGTTAAAATTTGTGAGATAAAAACTTATAAATACAAGGTAATGACTCCCAAATTAATATAAGGATTAATTGGGCATTAATCATATAGTTGATGTCGATCTAAGCGGAGAAACCCACAACATTGAAAGTTAATTCTTTTTTCATCAATTCTCCATCTTCTCGTTTGCGTTTTCTCTTTTTCTTTCTTTGGTCTTCTAGAATAGTATATAATGGTATGGTGATTTTGTCCAATCATTACTTAAATTAGCCGAATATTCTAGTGTGTAAGAATAGTCCGGTTCGTACGTTTTTTCCTAGGAGACGCACTACAAGAAAACTGTCATTTAGCGACGGATTTTAGCGACGGACGCTAATCCGTCGCTAATAGCGACGGATTAGCGAGGGAATAGTGAGGGATAAAAAATAAAAAAAATAAAGCTGAAAACGACAACTTTACCGACGGATTTACCGACGGATAATATTTCCTCACTATTTCGTCGTAAAAGTGGCGCCAAAAAATTGCGCCTCTTTTTACCGACGGTTTACCGACGGATTAACGAGGGATTGCAAATTTTTTTTACCGACGGATGTATTTCGTCGCTATAGAATTAAAAAAATAAAAAAATATTATTTCATTTTCATTTAGCGACGGATTAACGACGGATTTTAAAAATATTTTACCGAAGGATGTTTGTCGTCGCTATAGAATGGAAAAATAAAAAAAAATTATTTAATTTTTATTTAGCGACGGATTAGCGACGGATTAGCGACAGATTTTTTTTTATTTTTATTTTTTATATAGTCTAATGCATGTTTATTAATACCTAATTGTTAAGTTTACCTCAAATATAAATGAAGTAAGGCTAAATATGATAAAAATATGTGACATTCTTAAAATGTTAATAAGTTAATTATATTATTTAATTGCAATTTATATTTTTAAAATGAATATATATCTTTTGAAGAGTGAATATCAAATATTAATTTTATAAAGTATAAAATTATTTGAATTCATATTTTATTTGAAATATAGTGTATAGGATATATGAATGGTATATTGTATATTGAGTATACATGGTGTATAAAACTTCAATACTAGAAAATGTCCAAAATATTTATTTATATTCATAAAAAAAAAAAAAACTATACATTTATAAATAAAAATTAAAAAATTTTACCCGTCTCTGATTTCTTTATTATACTTTCATTTGTTTATTTTTTTTCTAACTTTTTTTATATAACTTTTATACCCTATACCCTATAGGGTATACCCTATACCCTATACCCTATACCATATACCCTATAGGGTATACCCTATACCATATAGAGTATACCCTATACCATATACCCTATACCCTACACCTATAGGGTATACCCTATACCCTATAGGGTATAGGGTATACCCTATACCCTATAGGGTATACCCTATACCCTATAGAGTATACCCTATACCATATACCCTAAACCTTATAGGGTATACCCTATACCCTATACCCTATAGGGTATACCCTATATCCTATAGGGTATAGGGTATACCCTAAACCCTATAGGGTATACCCTATACCCTATAGAATATACCCTATACCATATACCCTAAACCTTATAGGGTATACCCTATACCCTATACCCTATAGGGTATACCCTATATCCTATAGGGTATAGGGTATACCCCCCTATACCCTATAGGGTATACCCTATACCCTATAGGGTATACCCTATACCATATACCCTATAGGGTATACCCTATACCCTATACCCTATACCCTATAGGGTATATCCTATACCATATACCCTATACCCTATACCCTATAGGGTATACCCTATACCATATACCCTATAGGGTATACCCTATACCATATACCCTATAGGGTATACCCTATACCCTATAGGGTATACCCTATACCATATACCCTATACCCTATACCCTATACCCTACACCCTATAGGATATAGGGTATACCCTATAGGGTATATGGTATAGTGTATACCCTATAGGGTATACCCTATACCCTATACCCTATAACCTACACCCTATAGGATATAGGGTATACCCTATAGGGTATAGGGTATACCCTATACCATATACCCTATACCCTATAGGGTATAGGGTATACCATATACCCTATACCCTATACCCTATAGGGTATACCCTATATCCTATACCCTATAGTGGTATACCTATACCACTATAAATGTGGTATACCCTATACCCTATACCACATAGGGTATACCCTATACCATATACCTACTATGCCACTCCTACCACTTTATGGGATATAGGGTATACCATATACCCTATACTTATACCACATGTGGTATAGGGTATACCCTATACCCTATACCCTAAACCCTATACCATATACCCTATACCCTATACCTTATACCCTAAACCCTAAACCCTATACCCTATAGTGTATACCCTATACCCTATAGGGTATACCATATACCTTATACCCTATAGGGTATACCCTATACCCTATACCCTATATGGTATACCCTATACCCTATACCATATACCCTATACCATATACCATATACCCTATACCCTAAACCCTAAACCCTAAACCCTATATCCTATACCTTATACCCTACACCCTATATCCTATACCCTATAGGGTATACCCTATAGGGTATACCATATAGGATATACCCTATACCCTATAGGGTATACCCTATACCATATACCCTAAACCCTATACCATATATCCTATACCCTATACCCTATAGGGTATACCCTATAGGGTATACCCTATACCATATACCCTATACCCTATACCCTATACCCTATAGGGTATACCCTATACCATATGCCATATACCCTATACCATATACCCTATACCCTATACCCTAAACCCTAAACCCTATACCCTATAGGGTATACCCTATACCTTATACCCTACACCCTATACCCTATAGGGTATACCCTATACCCTATATCCTATACCCTATAGGGTATACCCTATACTCTATACCATAAACCCTATACCATATACCATATAGGGTATACCCTATATCCTATACCCTATACCCTATAAGGTATACCCTATACCCTAAACCCTATACCATATACCCTATAGGGTATACCCTAAACCCTATAGGGTATACCCTAAACCCTATAGGGTATACCATATAGGGTATACCCTATACCCTATAGGGTATATGGTATAGTATATAGGGTATAGGGTATAGGGTATAGTGTATAGGGTAAGTATAATTTTTTTAATTTTTTTTTAAGATAAAAAACTATTTGAGACTTTTTTTAGTTCTGAATATTTTTTCAAAAAATTATATAAAAAAATTATTTATAATTATTATTGATATTTACTTGTTTTTATTACTAATTACTATCATTATCACTATTGTTATTATTAAATATTATTACTTATTATACACCCATTATTATGAAATTATATCATATATTAAATTATTAGAGTTATAAGTAATTATTTTTATTAATTTTTAAATTATTATAGTTATTAGGGTATACGATTTATGGTGTAATTTATTTAGGGTATAGAGTGGGGTTGAGAGGTTCAAATATATTACTAAGCAATATATTTTTAAAGTATAAAAAATGATTATTAATAATAAGCATTATTAACTATTTGATATTTATTTTATTAAATTTTTAGCTTTGACATGGATCACCATCTTAGCCATCTATAATAATACATTTGACTTGAATTCAATGGCTTACATTTTAATAAACTATTTTACTTGAATTATCATCTCAATCATCCATTTACTTTAAATCAATGGCCTGGATCAAAACCCTATCCACCTCCCTTTTATTCCTAGCGCCGCCTCCCTCATCATCTGCGCTCTCTCTCTCTCTTCACGCTAACATTACACATTACACACTCTCTCTCTAAACGGAAGCTTCATCTTCCCCCTCAATTCAACATCACCGGCCGGAATCAATGGCAGCCTCCCTCATCTTCTCTCTCTCTCTCTCTCTTCACGTTCCTTCCCACAGCCCCTTCCCACTTCTTCTTTTCCATTGATTCTCCTCATTCGCCTCCCCTTTTTTCGGTGAAGCCACCTCCTCCACCAACCCCAATCCCTGCTCCACCACTCATCAAGTCACCACCGGCGGTTCCTCCTTCGGCATATAAGCAGCCGGCACCTTCTCCTCCGATATCCAAGCCACCGGTTTCTCCTCCTCTGCCGCCATCACCACCAGTACTTCCAGCTCCCCACCCACACCGCCTCCCTCATCATCCCTCTCTTATTCTTCAACATCACCGGCGATTACACATTCACCTTCTTGATAACTTCATGTTCACACCAAATTTCGAAACTACATGGCGTAATTGTTCATGGGATGGTGATAAAGAATGGGTATTTGACTAATTTATATGTGGGGAATTCGTTAATAAGTTTGTATTCAGTTTTTGAGAAGATGGACTCTGCCTGCAAAGTGTTCGAAGAAATGTTGCACAGAGATGTGTTCTCGTGGACTAGCCTGGTGCGTGGGTATGCGAAATATGGGGAGATGGGTAAAGCCAGCGAACTGTTCCATATGATGCCGTCATGATGAAGTGTCTTGGACGAGTAATTGTTTCGAGGCTTTCTTGGAGGTGGAAGGTATACGAGTCCCTTAAAGCCGAACCTGTTCCATATGATGCCGGTGATGATAATCCCGAGCCCAAATGAAATTTGTTCTTGTTTGTGCTTTATGCACTTTTGTGCTCAACTTGTAGGAATCTCAGATGCATTTTGGGACCTTGAATCTCTTTCTTTATATCGTGGATCCATTATGCAGGTAAAATGTTTGATATATTGTCTAGCTGAGTAAAGAGGTGCAATACTTGCTATAGTTACACTGCCCTTAATTTGTACTCATGATGATAGATTTTATTTTATTTAGCTTTGCCTGTCCTTTAGTATGTATGGACTTGTTCTTCATTGCGATCATAGGCGGAGGAGATCGATGACATTGAAGGCGTTCTTAGTGACCGATTTGTTGATAATGCTGCGGTGAATGAACAAGAATCGAACTTTCTCAAGAGTGGAGGTGAAACTTTAAAAAGAGGTATATCGCTACAATGTTTTATCTGTATCTTTGTCAGACATTGTCATTGTCTCGGATGTTCCTTTAATGGCATTCGTTCCATTTAATGGAAGAAATCGTTCGGGCTCCTTCATAATGCAAATCAAATGAGTGATTATGCAAGACTCAACGTTTATAATTTCTCAAATGCTACTTCTGAAACTTAGATTTGTATAAATAATTACTTCTCTAAATTGACACATTCTAAATTGCAAGCCCGTATCAAATTTTCGAAAAATAGATTTGAAACAAATAAACAACTCGCATTGAGATGATTAAGTGGATTCATGATTATATAGGCAAGAGCGGAGTTACAGAAAGTTCAAATGTCTCCACATCACTTATTGATTATGTGACAACTCGAGGAGAGACTGCTCATCACCTTGCAGTGAAGAATAACCAGTTTAAAGTGTTTCAAGTTTTTAGATTTAATTTGGGTTTGATATTTTCAGATTTAGTTTTAATTTCTATGTTTTTATGAATGGTGTTGGTGTTGTTGTTGCAGATCTGTTAGCCAAGTATCTTTGAAGATAGAGAATAATAGACGTTGAATTTTATGCTGGGACCTTGAATTTTGCTGGGACCTTGTTTGATGAATTTAGAGTTTGCTTTGTTTTGGGTGCCGGTGATTGAGACGGTGGTTGGTGGTGGTTGGTGGTGGTTGTGGTATAAGGGAAGTTTAAGGGACTGTTTTGATAATAATAGAACTTAAGGGACTGATTTGACAATAATAGAATTTAAGGGACTGATTTGACAATAATAGAACTTAAGGGACTGATTTAAAAATATTTACAAAAAATTATATATATATATATATATATATATATATATATATATATATATATATATATATATATATATAATTTTTTTTTAATAAAAAATATCAAATTAGCGACGGAAATATCCGTCGGTAATTTGGTCTATCAAAAATAAATAATATTGAAAAAAGAAAATTTAAAAAAAAATTAATAAAATTGTGAAAATATGTAATTAATTTTAGCGACGGATTTTAAACAATAACGACGGATTATTCCGTCGCAAAATGTCATAATTTCGTCGTCCCATCCATATTATTAGCGACGGTTTGGAATCATTTAGCGAGGGATAAATCCGTCGTTAAATTACCGAGGGACATGAAATTCCGTCGTTAAACAATAGCGACGAGGTTTTTAGCGACGGAATAAATCCGTCGGTAATCCGTCGGTAAATCATTTTAGTGACGGATTTTATACTTTTAGCGACGGATTTTTCCGTCGCTAAAACCTGTTTTTCTTGTAGTGACGCATGTCCATAGCAACCTCAATTACAACTCGGTGAGGGGGCGAATTTGTATTATAAGAGTGTGTTACACATGAATCGAACAACGTAAAGATAATCAACCTACGATTTTTTCATTATTTAAATATATGTTGTAAATTATATTTCTATTATATTGTAATTGTGAAAGAAATTGAGTGGCTAGGAAGTGCACAGGAAGTCACAGAAGCCTGATGTGAGTACTGATGCTATCACACCAGCACTAACATCAGCGACAAAAGCAGCGGAATATAAAGATTAAAAACGTTTTGAAACACAAAAATAACACTTATCTACAAACAACTTGTTTGTAGACAATAAAACTTCTCTTATTAAAACGATTATGAACTCGGTTACAAAGAAAAACACAAAGAGAAGACAAAATAATCAAAATTACTCTCACGTAAAAAACACTCTTACGTAGTATGAAACTTTAGCAACTTAGAGCCGAAAAACGTATGAACAAATGAGGCATGCTCCTCATATTTATAGCCAAGGATTCTTCGCATTATGATGATCGAAACTTGAGCTACATATCTTCAATCTAATCTCTTTATCCTTTATCCACTCAAGCACTCCTTTTCCTGTAGACTTCTTTTCCTTCTGTGAGAGACCTATACTAAATAACCAAAATATAAACTAAATAAATCAAATATTTTGTTAGTAGGTTAGTCAATAAAATAAATAACTAAATAAACTAAAGAGATATTTACAAATATAATCTAAAAATAAGAAAGATACAAATCCTAATAGTTAAAAAATCATCCTTGGAAAATATGTGTGAAACACTCACACTTACAATCTCCCCGATTTGTAGCTTTACGGTCAAAACAAGATTTGATAAATAACTTACGCTCAAGCCAATAAATCAACCAAATTATCAAATATATAAAACTCCCCTAAATTATCAAATGATCCAACTCCCCCTTAATTTGTTACAAATATCATCAACCTTCGCTTATATCTCCCCTTTTACTTGCTCTCCCCCTTTTTGATCGGAATGGAGAATATCAATATAAAAATGCGTCGGGATGTGAGTCAAGATGTGGCCACATCGTAACGCACACCATACGCAACACTTTGTGTTCCCTCCAACGAAAATAGAGAAATACGGTGGAAGACAATAAGATATGAGTAAAGGAGTCTAGTGGAGTCGAAAAACAGGGATGGTACTTATCAAAACCGCTTCTCCATCCTTTTGAATTTCATGGAGATTAAGGACTTCAAAAAAATTGCAATAAAAACTTTTCTTTTGTGAGTAATGTACCGCCATAAAAATATCAAACAATACCATAGAGCACGCTCCCCTAACCACAAACTATTAGACAAAAAATCAAATTTGATTGGAGAGTCATTGAGCACAAGTTTTTAGTCGAAGAAAAAAAATTATGGGAAGAATAAAAAACTTGAGTAATATTTTCACCAAGAACAAGGATGACCTAAATTTATAATGATGCATAATGCACACGCAAGTGAAGGATAAATCTCAAGATATGTGTGGTATGGGATGTGATCACATCAAGGGACACATCTCCTCTAAGAAAGTCAATGAATTGAAATCTTGTCTTGCTTGGCCTCTAGGATGCATCCACCCATTTTTTATTTGTGGATAAAGATTTTTGGGTAGCTTTCACTCTTCTTTACTTTCATGGATAGCCCTCTTTCGAATGATCTTGTCAATTTGACACAAACTTTCTCTTGATGTCATTTTGATCACATTGAAATGACTTCATACCATGAGTGGAGTAGAATTTGTTTCCCTTTAGATTAGGCACCCACCAAGAGACATCCATTAGGATAAATTTTGAGTCAACAGATGTTAACACTTTTTAAGAAGAATTCACAATTCAAAGAGGAGACAAGTCAAAGATGTAATACAAATGACCACACTGAGAGATATCGTGCAAATTAAACAAATATGCATGCATTTTTTTTTTATTTTTTTTATTTTTTTTAATAATATACAATATAGGTGTAAACCATGATGTGACCACACAGGGGATCACACCATCAACAGACACACAAACAGAGAGACTTTCTTAGAGTGTAAAGTCTCTCAAAATCAATGGCCTTGGTGAAAAAGTTAGCCAACTGCTTTTCAGGTTCTTATAGGATTTAGGCTAAAAAATTTATGCTCAATAAGGTCTCGAATAAAATGATGTCTAATGTATTTGTGTTTAGTGCGAGAGTGCTTAACAGATTTTTTGAAATGTCTATAGCACTTAGATTATCACAAAAGACAATTAACACATTACTTTTATGTCCGTGATCCTTAATCATCTTATTAATCCAAAATAATTGAGAGCAACATCCGCCTTTTGAGTGAGAAGCATAGTTTTTATTGTACCAAGAGACCATGTTATTTTCAAGATAAAAACAACCCCCAATTTTACTCTTCAATTCATTTGTACCCCACTCATTTTTTACTATTTCAACAATTTTGGGCTCAAGATGAGATACAAATGACAAGTACTTACCTTGGGTAACACGGAAGATGACCGGTTTAGACCAAACAGAGTCTTTGTAATTGACTCTAGCCTTCGCCTTGGACCTTACCTTTGCATGCACGTCTCCAACAACTTGTGAGACGGAATGGTCCGTTTGTATTTTGCTTGAAATGTTTACAAACTATTTATACTGCTTCTACACCGTCCGAGCCGCCGGAAAATGCCTCCGAATCCGAACACCATTAAATTCTCGCTGATGTGAGCTGCGATGTGATCACATCACAGTGGTACATCGCCTTTTTCTCGTATTCTCTTGCTTTCTCTCCGTAATTTTCTGTTCATATTCTTCATTAGGCCGTCTCCAGCTCTTCAACAAAACCTCGTAACTTCTTCATTGGTGGTCTCCACTTTTCAACAAAGACCTATAACATCACAAAACTTATAGCAATTGTCGAAGTTTTAAATCCTTTAAAGACACAATGGTTTGTTTTATCAAAAACCTCACGTACTTGCTTATCAAATTTCACATGCATATCATCGTCACACAAATGACTAATGCTTATGAGATTGACCTTAAGGCCTTTTACATGAAGAACATTATGGAGATAAGGTAGACCCTCAACACTCAAGGTTCCTTTACCAACAATCTTACCTTGGGCACCACCTCCATATTTCACAATTCCTCCATTCACAGGAGAATAATCGTACAAAAATTTAGTTGAACCCGTCATGTGCCTTGAGCACCCACTATCAAAAATACCAAGAGCTAGACACACCGCTTCGGAGAGGCAAAAACAACCTTACACTCCTCATCCTTCTTCTCACCCCACACAAACCGCCCAGTTTCGGTGATGTGAATGGTGATGTGAGTACATCCGGAGGCTCATCTCGGGAGCGCATTTTCCAAGATCATGAATTCTTCTGCAACAAAAGGGTCCTGATATGACCCGGAGCAAAACAAGAATGACACACAAACTTTCTTCTCCTAGGTTTGGACTCTACCTTTTGAAAATCTTTAGATTTGGAGGTACCTTCACCTTCTTTAACAAATGTGGATTCATAGCCAAGACGAGTTTTTGTTTGAATTCCCAAGTTTAAAACTTCTTCAAGTTTAGCTTTTCCATAGTTTAACTTTTTAAAAGTCCCATTCGCTTTTCAAGTTCAGCTTTGGTTTTCTCGAGTTCAATATCACGCATAGTAAGCATGACTTCGAGTTTGGCTATGGAATCCTTTTGGTTGTCATTTTCAATGGAAACTCTCTCAAGATCAGATTTTAAAGAAGAAATTTCGGTTGAGAGTTTCACATTGACCTTTTCAAAAACATCAAGTTTTTCAATACGTTTTTGCCAATCGGCAAAAAGATCGCATATGCCTCATGAAGTTCCTCAAAATTACCATCACATTCCTCTTCATCCTCTGGTTTTCGAAACGTAAGAATTAAAGCAGTTGAACACGTAGTCGGAAGATGTGATGGTTGGTGTGACTACATCCGAAGCTACATTAGCTTGATGTTTGTGACTAGGAGGCATGATTGCTAAGTTTAGCGTTTCATCATCGTCCTCACTATCACTAAGGGTCGCACAAAAGCTCATTCCCTTTTTCTTCGTAGTGTTGGCACACTCATTGGCATAGTGACCAAAGCCTTTACTGGGCTCTACATTGAACAATCGTATCTTCCTTTTTAAAAAACTTTTAGGTTGTTTAAAAGTTTTTTCAAGATCCTCCTCGGAATTTTCAATAGTTGATATGTTTTGGCTTTCGATGGAAACTTGTTATCCTTTTTGTTTTTTAAAAAAGATGTAAACCTTTTAGTGAGTAAAGCCACATCTTCAATTTTCAAATCGAAATCTCTATATCTTTAGAGATTTCTACAATTTCTTTAGAAACTTTGGAGGCACTGGAAAGAGCATCGGCAAAGAGCAATACTTTCGGCTTTATGTTGTTCTTTGAATATATGTGTTCATCTCAAACATGGTTAGTTTACCCACAAGAGTATCTAAAGCCATGGTTGCGGTGTCATTTGCTTCTTCAATAGCGGCAATTTTAATATTAAATTTATCGTGTGATGTTCTTAACATTTTGCATACTAATCTAGCATTTGATATAGGCTCACCTAGGGAGAGGCATTCATTAGAGATTTCTCTCATTTTAGCGTAATAGCTTTTTATGTCTTCTCTGTCTCATTCATCCTCAAGTTTTCAAACTTGGTCATGAGAATTCTCAACCTAGTGGCTTTAACACTATCATCACCTTCACAGTGAGCTTGCAAAATATCCCGAGCGCTCTTTGCTATATTTTGATTTATTACAAGTCTAAACATGTGTTCATCCACATGACTCGAAATAGCACCAAGGGCCCTAGAATTATAATTAGCAAGGGTAATTTCTCGTAGTCCGAGTCTTCCTCGTGTTTAAGTTTGTAGGATTTTTCGTGAGGTTTCACCCACTATATCCTTGTTTTCAACCTTAGGAGGAGACCATGGGACAATAATACTAAGCCACGCCCTTTCATCAATTGCTTTGATGTAAAGACGCATCTTAGCTTTCCATAAAGCATAATTAGTTCCATCCAAAACAGGAGGACGGTATTGATTCAAGTGTCCTTCCATAATGACCACTCTTTCTTGGATCTCACTCAGTGAAGTCGAGTGTGGCTTTGATACCAATTGAAAGAAATTGAGTGGCTAGGAAGTGCACAGGAAGTCACAGAAGCCTGATGTGAGTACTGATGCTATCACACCAGCACTAACATCAGCGACAAAAGCAGCGGAATATAAAGATTAAAAACGTTTTGAAACACAAAAATAACACTTATCTACAAAGAACTTGTCAGAGACAATAAAACTTCTCTTATTAAAACGATTATGAACTCGGTTACAAAGAAAAACACAAAGAGAAGACAAAATAATCAAAATTACTCTCACAGAAAAAAACACTCTTCTGTAGTATGAAACTTTAGCAACTTAGAGCTGAAAAAACGTATGAACAAATGAGGCATGCTCCTCATATTTATAGCCAAGGATTCTTCAGATTAGGATGACTGAAACTTGAGCTACATATCTTCAATCTAATCTCTTTATCCTTTATCCACTCAAGCACTCCTTTTCCTGTAGACTTCTTTTCCTTGCTGTGAGAGACCTACTAAATAACCAAAATATAAACTAAATAAATCAAATATTTTGTTAGTAGGTTAGTCAATAAAATAAATAACTAAATAAACTAAAGAGATATTTACAAATATAATCTAAAAATAAGAAAGATACAAATCCTAATAATTAAAAAATCATCCTTGGAAAATATGTGTGAAACACTCACACTTACAAATTGTAATTTTTTTTTTCTGTTTATAAGATTTTGTCTAACATCTCTGATATCCAAATTCAGGCTACTTGTGAAATGTGGAGAGAAGTAACAATATGCTGCCTGTGACAATGCAATAATATTTGAAAATGATTAGGAATGCTCCTTCTCTCCTGTATAAATTAAAACTCCCTCCGCTCCACTTGTAAATGCATAATTTTTAATTTAAGTGCCTCATTTAAAAAGACACAATCACACACCCAAAATTATTTTATTTTTAAAACTTCTTTATTTATTAGACTTACTCGTCATATTTAGAATAACTATACACTTAATATTTTTTATCTCACTTTTTCTCTAATCTCTCATTTTTTTATATTTATTACACTTAATTTACTATATATTTTTCTTAATTTACGTGTTAGATCAATTTTGTCTCGTTTTGAATGAGATGGATGAAGTATTTTGTTTTTAGGAACAAGAATTAAAAAAAAAAAAAGTTGCATGTTGTGACTATAAAAAAAAGTTCGATAAAGATTAATATGTGGATAGATGTTATTAATAAGAGAAGGAAAGTTTAAAGTGGTATGAATAGTAATTAGAAAGTTGTTGAAGTATGAAAGTGGATTCTATTGAATAATTTTTTATTTTTATTTTAAACTTTTCTATTTCAGAAAGTGTATATCAATAAATTATGTAAGAAGTATTTTTTATAGTTTCAATTGGGATATCAATAAATTATGTAATTTCAAGTGTGACACCCTTTATGTATACAAAGTGTAGTTTTAATTAAGACGGAGGGAGAATAATTTACCACAAGCAATTTACTTTCTTGAAAAAAAAGTTTTACATGACACTTTAGGAAATTGATTTATTTTTATTTAATGTCTTTTACATGTCTAATTATTATGAGTGCAATGATTTTTATTTTTTTTTTAACTTCATATTAGGATGGAAGTAGTAGTACAACATGATTAATATGATATCACAGTTCACTCACCCCATCCAGAAATGATGTTACTACTTTTTTATTAGTTAATATGAAAGTATTTTGAGTACTAAATTTAAACACATTTAATTATCTTAATAAAAATTTAAAATTTGTTATTGATAGTATATATAATAGTGAATTAATAACAATTTTTTTTAGAATAATTGAATTAATATTAAATTATTGCTCACAATACCTTGTATTAACGACAAAAAATTTGGAAAATCATTTTGAAAGGGAGGGAGTCATAATTTGTATAACTTTTTGATGCTACCAATAGCGAAACGGGTATGCAACGGTGGTACGGCTTAAGGATGAAGGCGGTTGGATATTTTGCATAACTCAATCTTCTTAACCTGAGAATAAAAGAGAAAATCATTGGCTCAAACCCGGGAGGGGGGGGGTGTTTCCCCGGCGATGAGGATCCA
Organism: Adenophora triphylla var. japonica; assembly: GCA_022495995.1. NCBI lineage: Eukaryota > Viridiplantae > Streptophyta > Magnoliopsida > Asterales > Campanulaceae > Adenophora > Adenophora triphylla. The sequence continues at coordinate 73,428 of JAFEMH010003343.1, forward strand.
GTGTAAGGATAAGAACGCAGTGATGAAGATGAAGCTATAGAGTATGGAAATTGGCTTAAGTTCTAGTAGCTTACCTTCTGCCTTGAGGGAGAAGTCATATTTATATGTGGGAGAAGTTTAGATTATTATTAATATCAAGGGGACACGTGTTCATACCTCATTGACAGAGATTTCATTTGATTGGGAGAGTGGGGAGCAAATCTTTGATGGGACAGATTATGGGAGCTTTCTCTCTGCCATGCAGAGGGAGTGGAGTTGTTGGTGAAGATCTTTGTTGGGGGGACCACTAGGATGATCATCATACTCATAGGGGGACCATCCTAGATCTCTTGGTGTCATTACACGTGGAGGGGTTCCAAACACTTGATGGCACATAGGAAGGATTGATAAGGATGATCAAATATGAAAGAATCATGAGAGTAGTTGGGTAGGTAGAGGAAAATGGGTAGAATCTCATGGGGAAGGTGTATGGCGCGGTATGCTCAAGGAGGCGGCATAAGGTTGGATGAGACTTGTGGGCTTGATAGTGGGAGTTGGAGAGGATCGGTTTTATTATCATAGGAGCACGGAGAAGAATGGGATCTTGATAAAATTCTAAGGGCAAACCGCACTAGGCGGCATGCCCCAAGAGATGGAGAGGGACGAAGATTTCGGCAAGGGGAAATGGGCTTGGGAGCGAACCGTATAGGCGTTATGAATAAAGAGGAGAGGGATAAAAGTTAATTAATTGGAAAAGGAGGAAATATGAGGAAGATTCATAAAAGGAGGAGCAAACCGCCTATGGCGGAATGCCTTAAGAGAAAATGAGATGTTGACTTTATCGTGGGAGCAAAGGCTTTGGGTTTAACAAAGTTGCATGAGGAGAACGCATAGGCAAAGGGGAAAGGAAAAGGGATGAGTGTGGGATTAGACACGTGGGAGGCGGTTTGAGGGAGACCGCACCATGCGGTTTGTAGGATACCGCACATGTGCGGTTTGGCTTGCCGTTTGTGGGTCTCGATCTGAGTTATTATTAGAAACTAAATTTACTCTTCCAATACCAATAACACGATCAACTGAAAATGTATACTCCTTATTTGCCATTATTTGGCTGTTGTTCTTCACTCATACATTACACAAACATAAAGCTTGCCTAAAAAATTGATAATTAAGAATGGTTTACAGAGTTACTGGTTTACAGAGTTACTCCGGTTAGGTAAAATCTGGAAACGCGATCAACTGAAAAAGTACAGAGCAAACATACGAAAAGCTCGCAAAGATGATAAAATACGTACAATATACAAAAGAATGCACTACACTTTAGATGGCCACGTAGCTTGAGCAGACATAATAATTCCCACAATCACTCCAAATAATCCAAGCGCACTTCCAAAGATCTCAATCACAAGGATCTTAACAAAAAGCGAGGAGTTTTGAGCATCAGATAAGGCACAGCTGCTTCCAATTATTCCAACACACAATCTGTACCAGCAGAATATGGCGACATTAAATAGAAGACAGAGATGAGGGTATTATATACTCCCTCCGTCCCGGAAAGATAATCCCATTTGACTTTTGGTGGTCCACTCAATAAAACTCAGACCAAAGTTCTATACAAATTTGATAATCCTCATGAAATTTTTAAAAGTGTTATTGATAGTATTCTTTGTAACATATCATTTTCTAAAATCTCACAAGGATTATCAAATTTGTATATGACTTCGGTCAAAATAGATTTGAGGTTACCACTAAAAGTCAAATGGGACTATCTTTCAGGGATAGAGTATAATATACTACAGAGTTCAGATTCTCACCCACAAACAAGGTTTGCAAATCCCACGATTATCCCAGACGCAAATATAGCGTATCCTGCTCTAAGGGACTCTGGTGCATAAATCTGGGATGATGGGACACTCTCTAGCTTTGTTTGAAGAATGATGGCCACAATTACTCCATATATAGCAACGGCCTCACAGAAAATCACACTGAGGAAGAAATATTAGGATAAAAATAATGGAAGCTATCTAAAGTTTGGCGTAAATATACTCATTCATAATTGGCAGCAGCTCTGACCACTAGAACTACAAGATGACAGAAAGGGAGACATGACCAATTCAAGCTGGATTCCCATTATCGTTTACCACTTGCATAGAAGGCAAGAGGGAGAAGAGCGGCCGTGCAAACCTTTTTTTTTTCTTTTGTAGACAAGTTTCAAATATTGCGTGAAAAGCAGACATCCCCATCAAGTAACTATAGACAGGAAAATCGGGTGCAAATTAAGGTGTTTCCAACTTTCGCTAGGCCTAGTTTTGCAACTAAAGATCTTAGCTGTTCATCAAAGTATAAATTCAAGATGAAAGACAAGATGAGTGCTTACACTATTTCCTTAGTGTCTTTCAGTATTAAGTTTAGAGAAAAGAATATCATGTAAGATTAAAACTTTATCTCCCTCCCTGAAGGATTTATAGTCTCCAATCTAAGGTACTAATATGAGTGATTGAAGTGAATACAAGGGAGAACATAATTCCACTGGTGTTCTCGTCATTCGCTAAATCAAGTTCACCTTACAGAAAGACTTTAATAAATCGGTTGCCATTGACTCTGATTATCAACAAACGCATACAAATAACAGCTAATGAAATATACCGGGCTGAAAAGGAACTTTGTTGTATATAACCTTAATTATCACAAAGCGATATGTGGACAATGGGGACCCGTCATAATTAACCACTGCACTTCATGATACTACAAGTAATTGCTCCCTAGATTAGAAGACCCAAGCAAAGCATACTTATTCTTGAACATATATAATGTTGTAACCTCAACACACCACTTAATACCTTACAAGGCATGATCTAAGAATCTAACTTTCTGGTAGTTGGTATCCAATGGCAAAGTATCCGTGAAACCAACTCAGTCATAGGAGTGAACTTAGCAGAAACATATATCGTCCATTACTTTATAATATCAACGAAACAAACATTGATAACTGATTTATTGCCTCTATCAATTTCAGTAATTATCATATACTCATCTGAGTATTTCCAGGGGAAGATAATCTTCTAATAGAGACCAGCTTTAGCCAGGGAAATTCTGGTGGATCATATGAGTCTAAAAAGTAGGCATAGTGGGATAGGAAAACACTCATATAGTGTATGGAGTAGAACGAATGGACGCCTCTTCTACTCTCAAGAAAACGTATAGTCTCGTTCCCTTCTCAAGCTAGATGGACTCAATTTTAGGGAAGAAATGAATAATCTCTATTCTTGTTATCAACTCATCTAAAAGTCCAAACTGTTAGAGAGAGCACCAACAATGCATATTATGCTCTTCTTTTATCATTAACAATTCTTCAATCATACCATATGCTTCATGGACTAAATTAGCCTTTCCACTCACTTCCACAAGATGTAAGCTGATCAGTCATTTGGAAATTCTTTGAAAATAAATTGACTTGCACCACGTGCCAATCGAGCACTCAATTCTTTCACCTTCTTAACTCAAACATTCAAATCATAGAAAATCTCCAGATGTCTTTTATCTGGCCTCATTATTTAGACTAAAAATAAATTGAAAACTTAAGGCATGTAACAGCCATAAGCATCATAGAGGCCCTTCTTTTCACTCAATGGCAACTAATCTTTCTTCAATAGACAGAACTGCCAAACCATACTTATATCTAAAAGCCAAAAACAAAAATTGCATTCAAACTAACTATAGAAATACGAGGAGAAATGAATCTGAATAAGGAGACAAATTACCTAATAAGATTTTTGGAGGTAATGCGAGGAGCTTTAATGGCAGCACCAATTAAACTACTGCCAGTTATATAGATTCCCCTGCATATATACATCACACACAGTTAAAAAAAAATATAGTAATATACATAATTAATCGTTTTCTGCATAACAGACCTATTAACAAAATAAATCAATTGAAAAAGTAAAGATTAAATTTGGAGAAATAGAAGAAGATACCAGGCAGCACCGAGTACAGAAACGCCGATTGCTACGGCAATTCCGATGGCGGAGAAAGTATAGGGAGAGATCTGGACCAGTGCACGCGCCCATGAGCTCGACGCCCCGATCACTATCGCAGTTCCAGACATCAGATTCAGAGATGATCGATCGGGAGAGAGAGAGAGAGAGGGGGGGGGGTTGGTGGTGGTGGTTAACAATCACTAATTCTTAATGGGCCATTGGCGTTGCGTACCACTGTGTAAATGGGATTCGGTCGGAGGTTTCTTGACGGGCTTTACCCAAAGCCTTGTTAAAAACTCAAGTCCACTCAGTTGATATTAGATCTTAAGAACCCATTTGGGCCTCGCGTAATCTGTTAACAGAATACTCTATTCTTCTCATTAAAAGTTCATTTGGAAATCCATTCGTCTCGTTTAAAAGTTCACTTGTTTTCCAAATGTGTTTCATAAAAATTCTCATTTCCTAAAATGAAAATGAGATTCACTTATCATAATTATAACAATTACCTACTTCTTGAACATATCAAAAGTGTCGAGTTGGTCCAAGCGAGTAAAGCCCAATCACATGCAGCCATGGCCTCCACATTCTTGATGGGTTTGGCCCAATAATCATAAGGCCCAAGGCCCAGCAACAGAATAAATCGATCTAAGCTCATTGTCCGACCTCTAAGGTCCCGACCTAGCTTGGTCCGACTCTACGATCCATGCTCTAATTCGGGTACGATCCAGCTCTACCCGCCAGTCAGGTCGACTTAACCTCAAATGGCGACCTCGACCTAATAAGCAAGCGTCGACCTAACTGATACAGACGCACGTGCTTCAAATCTTTCCATAATCGGTTTCCTACAATTCAGGATCCAATCCAGAACACGTTCCCATGACATGTAACTGTCTCATGAATCACGGAGCTCATGTAGCCCCACCAAAAATAACCGCACTCATCAACTATAAATACATCATCACTACCACGGTTATAAGGTAACTGCAATTTTGTTATCTGAATCATCTTTATTCAATACATTTCGCTCTCCAATTCAAATACTTACTCTCACGCCCGAGGGTCTAAGCCGGAGACACATCCGGCTAGTCGTGGGTTCTTGTTTTCAGGTCAAGGAGCCAAGTGATCAATCCTGCCACGTGAAGGAAGATTGATAAGCACATTTCCTGCGGCATCAGTTTGGTTCCATTGCCGGGAAGCGTGCATAACTTGACCTCGAAAGTTTTCTCAACCTGCTACCATGGTGACTTCGGATGGACATGTATCTGAGGCCTCACTCGGGCATGAAGAAGGAAACGCTAACGCGAACGCCAATGCGAACACTGGGAACGCTAACTTGCCTCCTCCCCCTCCCCTGCGTCAACATGCTAGAGCAACTCGATCTAATAGCGTTGCTGACGGCAGAGGATTGCCAGATGGGAGGAGAGAAAAGCGATCCATGGAGGGGCAAGGAGTTCCACCTCCTCCAAAGTGTCTAACTGGACTGACGAATGTTGGAAACAGGACAGGTCCCTCATCCAACCCACTAAGCAGAAAAGAAATGCTGATGGAGCGAGCTCAAATTCTGGCCGAGTTATTGGCAATGGAGGAGGCTGAGCAGGTGGATAGAAGGTCTGAGAGGGTGGCTCCATCTCAAGTTTCAAACAGGGAGCGTGCCAGGAGTACTAGACCAAACGAAACTGTGGGACAGAACGTCGAGAACAGGGTAGTACAGCGGCCTCAGTCCCTTGTGCATATCCCAAGTGACGACCTGAGGGCCAGCCTCAATAGAAACAGAGAGCAGGAAGCTCAGTCTGACCTAAGAACACAGCTAGAGGCTAATCGGAGTTTGCGTGGTTCGCCTGCAAGGACGCAAAGGTCGCAGTCCCATGAAGAAAGGAACGGGCGTAGGTCGCCTATAAGAGAGGGTAGGCGCATGTCGCCACCCCGAGAGGATAGGCGCAGGTCGCCACCCAGAGATGATAGGCGCAGGTCGCCACCCAGAGATGACAGGCGCAGGTCGCCAGTTCGGTCAGTAAGGTCGCCCACTCACAAGGATAGGAGAAGCAAGCAGGTAACCCCCCTAGAAGTGAGGTTCAGAGGTCGAATGATGTCTCCCATGCCAGGGACGACAGGCCCGATGCTAGGGAATGGCTCGTCTGGAAGAAGAAATTCGAACAGTGGGAAGCTGATAAGAAGGAAGCTGCTGGAAAGAGTGAGCACAAATATTTTGCTCTTCGACCTTTGGCCAAAGAGCTGCTCGAATGTCGACCTCCCCCAGGTTTCAGATTGCCAACCTTGGAAAAATATTCAGGAGCGACCAATGCCAAAAGCCATATACAACACCTGGAGGCCACCATGTGTTTTGTCTCCCATGAGGACGACATGATGTGCAAGGCACATACGAGCACACTTACTGGGGCAACCCTCACATGGTTCAATGGTTTGGCACCAGGGTGCATCTCGACCTGGTCTTATATGAGGACAAAATTCCTGGAACGCTTCTCGACTGCTGGAGCTAGGAAGATGACAGTCACTGATCTCAACAACTTGGTGCAAGGGAAAAATGAAAGCTCGATAAGCTACTACACCAAGTTTAAGGAGATGGTCGACAAGATTGAGGAAGACCTCACTGATAGGGAGGTGATCAATTGTTTCAGGAGTGGAATTACTTCTACTAATATGGATTACGAGCTGACAGTTCGAACGGTTACAACTCGACAAGAGCTGTTCGAGAAGGCCTACAACGTGGCATTGGCCGAAGAGAGAAAAGAAAAGAAGAATGGAAAGGGGCCCAAGTCTGAGGTCGCTGATGGTGACAAGAAAGACTCTGCAAAGAATGGGGGAAATAACAAGAATGGCAAGAATAGAACCAGGGCGACTGAAAAAGTGCCCGAGGCTTTCACTCCCCTAACGGTGAGCCGAACCGAGATAATGAACACGGTCGAGCTAGGACCACCTCCCCCAATGAACCCAGCAAATAAGTTCAGACGGGACAACAGCAAATACTGTGACTATCACAAAGACACCGGCCATACTACAGAGGATTGCATGAGTTTGAAGCGTATCATTCAGAGGATGGTCGACCAAGGTAGACTCGATGCATATGTGAAAAGACCCCAAGGAGGTGGTGGTGAGCGACCTGCAGGTGGACAGCTTGAGCCGAGACAACCAAGGTTGAACCTGGGAGTAATCACAGAGCAAGCCAGCAACACTGCCATCAAGCATAAGATCTTCCAGCTCAACAAAGCCCCACACGTGCCACCAAGGAGCCACGTTAGAGATGAGGTGATCAGCTTTTATCCTCACGAGCTATCAACTAATATGGCGTCTAGAGAGCAAGTTTTCGTCATCCCAGGACTCATTGATAGATGTATGACGACCAGACTCTTAGTCGACACGGGGGCCTGCAAGGATATTCTGTTCTATAAGACATTCCAAGAGATGGGTCTCTCAAACGAGCAGCTTGAAAGGTATGATGGCAGATTGGAGGGCTTCACAAACCACCGAGTTGATGCTAAGGGGCAGATTGAGCTAGATGTCGACCTGGGCCAACATCCTTGCAGGGTCGTTTCCAAGGTAAAATTTATTGTCATAGATGTGAATAGTGATTATGCTGCTATTCTCGGAATCCCTGGCCAGGTTGCACTTGGAATGGTGGCATCAATCCCCCATCAGCGAGTTAAATTCCCCACGCCAGCTGGAGTCGGCTGTATACAAGGCACAGCTCGAGCGTACCTAGATCATGTCCTTCGAGAAAGAAAGAAGAGAGAACTGGAGGTTGAAACTGTAGAAGGATACTTGAAGTTATCTCTGACAGTCACCAAGACTACTCGGTTATCTACGATCACCTGTGTGGAAGAGTCGACCTATCTCTCACATGACGAGATCATGACTGAGTCGACACGTCACTCTGAAACCACCATGGTCGATCCAGATACAGTTATGGTCGACCAAATCACCATAGGTGAGCTATGCCTCCAAGTCGACAATAGCTCGGGGGGCCACTACCAAGGAGATCGCAGACGAGCTGGATGGTATGATAGCTGAGGAAGCTCCACACTTGGGGGCCGAGGAAAGGAAGAGGGTCAGAAAGATCATCATTGAGACCCTGCAATTCAGAGATGGTCCAGAGCTAGAAGTTTGTGGGCCAGTGGGGCTCGATGTAATCACCAACCCTTCCTACCCCGAGCAAAAAATTCAGATAGGGAAGCAGCTGTCACCTGAAGAAAAGTTAGAGATTGTCGAGTTGCTCAAGGAAAGCAGTGATGCCTTTGCATGGCGAGTTGAGGACATGAAAGGGATCAAGGAGGAGGTCACGGTTCACAGGCTGGAAGTCAACCCGACCATCAAGCCAAGGCCCCATTAAGGAACTTCGCTCGTGACAAAGAAGAAGCCATCAAACTCGAGGTACAAAAACTTTTGAGTGCAGGTATAATTAAGGAAGCCACGCATACGACCTGGTTAGCCAACGTAGTCATGGTGAAGAAGTCGAATGGCAAGTGGAGAATGTGTGTCGACTTCACCAACCTCAATCTTGCTTGCCCAAAGGACAGCTATCCTCTCCCAAGGATTGACAAGCTCGTGGATTCTATTGCCGGCCACTCCACCCTCAGCTTTCTAGATGCCTATTCAGGCTATCATCAGATCAAGATGCATGAGGATGACATTGTGAAAACAGCTTTTCAAGCAGCTGGAGGCATCTACTGCTACAACATGATGCCATTTGGGTTGAAGAACGCAGGAGCAACTTATCAACGCATGGTAAACAAGGTCTTTGCCTCACAAATTGGCCGAAACATGGAGGTCTACGTCGACGATATGGTCATCAAAACAAAGACCGGACGTCACGTGGTCGACCTAAAGGAAACGTTCGCCAATTTGCGAGCAAACGACATGAAGCTCAACCCGAGCAAATGCGTATTTGGGGTGGCAGCTGGCAAGTTTCTTGGATTTATGGTGTCCCAACGAGGTATCGAAGCTAACCCAGAGAAGATCAAGGCTCTAGTTGAGATGAAGGAGCCTGCAAGTGTAAAGGAGATGCAGCGACTTAACGGCAGGGTGGCAGCCCTAGGTCGTTTTATAGCCAAGTCGGCTGAAAGGTCTCTCCCCTTCTTCAAATCATTAAGGGGGACGAAAAATTCCGAGTGGACGGCCGAATGTCATTCGTCGTTCCAACAACTCAAGGAGTACCTCGCTACTCCACCTCTATTGAGTAGCCCGACCACTGGAGAGACTTTGTTCGTCTATCTATCTGTGGGGGACTGTGAATGTGTGCCCCAAATTTTGTTTATTGGAATTCACGCGAGTTTGAAGACATCCGAGTTATTTGAAAAACGGAGTCGCCACGCCATTTTGATTACCTCAAAACTTTGAAAAAAAGGTTTTATGGGTTCGGAGGTTAAGTTACCCCTTGGGAAGAACGTTTGGCGTTCACCCAAAGTGCCTTGTCGGAGCAAGTCTCCCAAGATTTCATTAATCGTGCTTGCTTGCGTGCTTTCTTTGTGTGCATGTGTTTGAGAGTAAAAGGGGGAAATGTCCCAAGTTATCTTCCGGACGTACAAACTATTTGTTGGTTGTCGCTCGGGATTCCTTGGAATTTTATGTATTTGGGATTATGATCCCGTCCTCATCTTATGACTTGTGATCATCGCATTTTAACCTCGGGACCCTCGGGACTTGCGTGATCGAGAGAATGACTCTCTTTTGGTCAAAGATGAGGTTCTTTAGGAAGGAATGTCCTTAGCCCATCAATCCTATGCTTTAAGACGGTCGAGCTCGTATAGAGGCTTCATACTCTTTCTTAAGCGATAATCGGAGATATAGGGTTCAAGGTGTCCCTTTCTAAAGAGATATGGAACCTTTAATGGAAGGAACGATGCAAAGATGAGAACTTTTACACCGGTCCGTTCCAAGGTTGCTAATGGGGACATGGGGGAATGCATGTAAAAATGATACTTTAGTGAAAAGATGGCATTTTTGGAGTGTAAAGAATGTCTTTTGGTTGCAAGGGATGCCTTTTTGTGCAAAGAAAAGATTTTTATGTAAAGAATGTATTTTGAGTATGAAAATGAGTTTTTAAATGCAAAAGATGCATCTTTAATGTGAAAAGGGGTTTTTTGAGTGCAAAGGATGCACCATTAAAGCAAAGATGTCATTTTGGTGAAAAAGATATCCTTTTAATGCAAATGATGCTGCTCTGTATGCAAATGTTTTAGTTTAAATGCAGATTGGTGCATTAGAAAAGGAAAACATCAGATTTGAAAAGATAAGGAGTCAAGCTGGCTATGTATGTCGCGCGACATAGGCCGCCTATGTCGCGTGACATAATAAGCCATTTTGCGAAGCCTAAACAACCGAGATTTGCAGAGGTAACAAGGCACCAAAATGGTCAAGTTACTTCACAAAAAAATCTCAGAGAGCATGTTTATTGATAATGAACACTTCAAGAGGGTGTGGATATGAGGGATCCACACTCATCTTGAGTGTTCATGCAAAACCAAGTCAAAACAGAGATTTTATATGAAATGTAATGAAATAAAATGTGGATCTGGGTAATATGAAGCTAAAGCATGCAACTTTAATCAGAATACTACATTATCAATGCATGTAACACATAGATTTCATATTCAAAGGAAAATAGAGAGTGGAAAAGGGGTAGAAACTCGTTACCCTTGAAGATCCACAACTCCTATATCAAGTTAGATATAGGAGCCTTCTAGCGTCCTCCTCCCGAGGCGAGTTCGAGCCTTGGATCCTTGAGAACCTCGAGTTCTTGATGTATAGGAAGTGTGTGTGTGTGGGAAGTGTGTGTGTGATTAGTTTGGTAGGATTGAGGTGATTTGGGGGGTATGTGAGGAGAGAGGAGGCTTCTGGAGCGTATTCCCTATAGAGGGGGACTGAGGGGTGGAGGAGGTGTGTTCAAAATGAGAGGTGAAGACCTCTATTTATAGGCTGCCTGCATGGGCTTGTTATGTCGCACGACATAACAAGCCATGACTGTATTCCTTCTAGAAACATGCAAGGTGGCATGGTTCTAGAACTTTTCCTGGCTGGTTATGTCGCACGACATAAGGAGCCACATGCAGTTCCTTCTAGAAACATGCAAGGTGGCAGGTTTCTAGAAGGTTTTTATGGCCTATTATGTCGCACGACATAAGTAGCCAGATCTGGATTCTTCTAGAAACGTGCAAGGTGGCAGCCTTCTAGAAGGGTTTTGGGATTAAGAAAAACGTGTTTCTTAATCACCAAGCATTCCCTTCAGCCCTTAAAAGGCTTGAAACAAATTTGAATTGTTCCTAACTTTAGGAAAATCCGGGAATTACCGGAAAAATTACCGGAATTGCGGAAAATTAACCTAAGGCATGAGCCAGATTTGGGTACTTACAGAAGCCCCTCGGCAACGTCACTTGCAGGGCGAGTGGGGTTGTCGATAGAAAAGGATCCAATCTGGCGAATGCCGAGACGGATTGGGTGACCAAGTTGGTCGAGTGGCTGGACCTTTCATGAAAGGCTACCTACGTATCCCGGAGGAATCAAGCCATAATCGTAGTTCGGAGCATCACTAGATAGTTAGGAACGATGTCTAGGATCCTTGAGATTTTGACAATTCGAAGGCTGTCACCTGAAGAAGCTAGAGCTTATGGCGCTATCTCTTTATGACGGAGATAGAGGTAACACAAGTTGGAATGACTTGGGCATACATCACTATTCGCGGATAGAGGTAGCACAAGTTGAAATGACTTGGGCATACGTCACTATTCGCGGATAGAGGTAGCACAAGTTGGAATGACTTGGGCATACATCACTATTCGCGGATAGAGGTAGCACAAGTTGGAATGACTTGGGCATACGTCACTATTCGCGGAGAGAGGTAGCACAAGTTGGAATGACTTGGGCATACATCACTATTCGCGGATAGAGGTAGCACAAGTTGGAATGACTTGGGCATACATCACTATTCGCGGATAGAGGTAGCACAAGTTGGAATGACTTGGGCATACATCACTATTCGCGGATAGAGGTAGCACAAGTTGGAGCACAAGTTGGAATGACTTGGGCATACATCACTATTCGCGGATAGAGGTAGCACAAGTTGGAATGACTTGGGCATACATCACTATTCGCGGATAGTGGTAGCACAAGTTGGAATGACTTGGGCATACATCACTATTCGCGGATAGAGGTAGCACAAGTTGGAATGACTTGGGCATACATCACTATTCGCGGATAGAGGTAGCACAAGTTGGAACACAAGTTGGAATGACTTGGGCATACATCACTATTCGCGGATAGAGGTAGCACAAGTTGGAATGACTTGGGCATACATCACTATTCGCGGATAGAGGTAGCACAAGTTTAGAGTTTTGACAATTCGGAGGCTGTCACCTAATTTGACAATTACTGGAGGCTGTCACCTAATTTGACAATTACTGGAGGCTGTCACCTAATTTGACAATTACTGGAGGCTGTCACCTAATTTGACAATTCTTGGAGGTCGTCACCTAATTTGACAATTACTGGAGGCTGTCACCTAATTTGACAATTACTGGAGGCTGTCACCTAATTTGACAATTACTGGAGGCTGTCACCTAATTTGACAATTACTGGAGGCTGTCACCTGAGGAAGCTAAAGCTTACGTCACTATCGAGTAGATAGAGGCAGCTATAACTGGAAAACTTGAGCATACTTCTCAATCTGTGATAGAGGTAGCCAAAGTTGGATTTTTGACAATTAGGAAACTGTCGCCTAGCGTTATCTCGTTATAACGGAAGTAACGGAGGCGCTTTTTGGGAGAAAATGTTATTTTTAGCAATTGGCACGTTACTTGAGCCTAGGGGTGATTTTTTTTCTTGGAAACATGGTAGGGACTGGGTCTGGATATACATATGGAATGTATTTGGGAATTGTTTAAGACAGGTTTCAAATAGGTGGGGTTGTATCCTCAAGGACGGAACCTGACTGCTTTGTTGTCAACGTGGACGAGAATTCCTTCTTGGGAGTTTGAGGCCCAGGTTTAAACCTCGGGTCTTGACTAAGGTCCTTTTCTTAAACTCTGGCGCTTGAAGCTGATGCTGACAGGCTTTTACAACCAAGCAGATGTTGGAGTGACCAAACCTTTCTTCTAGGGATGGATGTGACTTATCGGAGCCCCGGTCTGAGGAAAAACTTTCTGCAAAGCCCCAATATCTTACTAAAGCAAGGAAAGATCCTTTCATTTGGCAAAGCCCCGGTTGAATGAACTGAGTAGGTGAAGTGACTTGGCGAAGCCCGGTCTAGTGACCTAGCGAAAATCCCACATGATTGGTACTGCGGAAGTGATCCTGAGGTTGATCTGAACAAAACTGAACCCATCTAGGGACCTAGTGAAGAACCCGATGCGAACCCCGAAAATGGCTAAAGAAGCCCCAGTTTAAAGGAATGCTTTGACAGAGTTTTCGAGGCAGCCCTAATGCGAATTGTGGCAGAAGAGGGAAAACCTATCCTTCTCTCTCTCTCTTTTTTTTTATTATTTTTTTTTTATTTTCCTTAGTCGATCAGTCAACCTAAAGGAAATGTGAAAGACAATATTCTTAGAAATTTATACATGCAGGGGCATATTTTTCGAAAGGTGGGAATAGATCCCGATCTTGTGTTATTTTGATGGCCTTATTCGATGTAGGCACAAAAGCTCGCTTTGGGTCTGACTCTTTTGAGAGAGTATAAGCGTAGAAAGGTTGGTAAAAGTGTATGGAAGCCCCTGCTGATAGAAAATTAGTGTTTAGCGCTATCTTTCCTAAGATGTAGAAAGAGAAGACTTGTCAAGACATCTGAAAACTTGTTTTATTTACAATGATCACAAGATTGCTTAAAACCCTTTATTGATGTTCGGGTTATTCAACCATTAATCTCGATATGAACAAACATTCTGATTAATCATGAGGAGAAAGTCAACCACCGCGGATCAAGATTGGTGGGTGTAAAAGAAAGGTTTGTGTACGGGAGGTCATTGATGAGACCGGGTTTTACGGGATTTGATCGTGTCTATGGGAGAGGTCATTTGATGAGACCAGGTTTTCGGTAATTTGGATATGTTTATGACCGGACCATTGCTGGTTGCCTACGTTCCCCTCGTTGTGAGGAGCTCAGGTCGCCGTAGTTCGGCCTTGGCCGGACTGTGTTTGGAAAATGGGATTTTTGTGGTTCCTTTAGTGAAAAGGCTAGGATGAGATGATGAGGCGTGGGCCTCGGGATGATTCCTTGACCAAGTCATTCTTGGACGGCTGCTTCTGATTGCTTCCTCTTTCATTGGGGGAGAAAGGATTTGCACGTGCCTACAGGCTTATGAAATGCTTCTGGCTTTGCTTCGACCGCCCCATTGTTATCGACAACTTTCATTCTCTGAGCTTTGATTTTGCCTGTCCGTCAAGCTTTCGATGGGCGGTGCTGGGTCCTTGGCCTCATTTTCTTTTTCTTTTTTTCTTTTATTTTTATGTGCAACCCTGTTTTTTGCCTAGACCGCCCTTTTTTGGGATTTTCAGCCTAGCTGGGCATTACTCTTTTTGCACTAAGATTTTTTTTTTTTGAAGCACCTGAGGGCCAAGGCGAGCCCCTGCTTGAACTTTCTTGATACCCTTGAGGTCTAAGCCAAACTCCTAGGTCGTTGTCGACACGGGGTCAATCTTTCGAAGCTGAGTGGCCTTTTGTTGTCCCTTGATGTTGCCGCCGTCGTTGACTTGGTCAAGATGAAGGTGGGGGCATGATTGGGAAAGTGTATGGTTTAATGAAGGCCTTTTTTGTGAAGCAAGGAAAGTGTATGGCTTGATGGAGGCCTAAGGAAGGTGTATAGGGAGAGCATTGGTTGACTTTCTCACACCGATTAATCAGAACGTGAATTATTTCGAGAGATTACTTGTTGAGCAATGCAAGTGATCATATAAAATAAAACCATTTCATTAAATGTAATGTAGGTGTGCAAATAATGTCTTAAGTCTAGCAAGAAAAGAAGAAGACTCTTTTATAGAAAATTGAAGATTAAATACAATGTCCGTAGAGGACTTGATTTGAAAGAGAAAAGTACTAGAACCTACGAAGGTTGACTGAGAGACTATTTTTTTTTCTTTTCTAATCTTGCTTAAGGATAGGTAAACCCTAGTCTAGCTACTCTTCGCTGTCGGACTACATTTCTACCCTTCAGCATTGGAAGTAAATTCTTGATGCTCTTTGATCCGAACCTTGGTCATTGACTTGGTCACCATTCTGAACAGAGTCTGTCGGTTTTGGTCCATTGGGGCGCTCAAGCTTGCCTGCTTCGATTAACCCTTGGACCGCTTTCTTCAAGGCTATACAGTTGTCGGTTGTGTGGCCATAATGACTATGGAAGGTGCAATGCTCATTCATGTCGAGGAGTGCATTTGAGCTCTTTGGATGGTAGTCTCTAAGGGGCTCCAGGAGGCCTAGCTTTACTAAAGCCTTGAAGATTAAGCCCATGGGTATCCCAAAATCATCAAAATGTTCTCGTTGTCTCGGAGGACCACTATTTATTGGTACCTTCTTGATGTCGTCCATTGTACACAATGCCTTCTTTCCTTTACCAGATGTTGCAGCCGTGTTGGAAGGGTAAGGTCTATAGCGGCGAGACATTTTCAAACCGAAGTGCTTCCCGTGCACGAACCCTTTTATGTAATCATCAATGTAAGCGTCAAGATTCGACTCCTTTGTGTCAGATGCGCGAGATTGGTAGGGTGAGATGGCTTGAGTCGAGCGATTGTCGACACTTTCACCGCTAGGCTTTTCTGTATTTTCTTAATTGGCTCTACCAATATTCCTTCGAACGAGTCAATAGGAGCATTAGGACCACACGACCCCGCCACAAGATTGGCATCGGCAAATGAAACCACGGTAGGAAGTACCCTGGTGGGAGAGATGACGATCGAGCATTCAAAGTGTGATCGTGACCATAACCTTCCTTGTAAGTCAAACTTGAAGCATAGGAATACGAACCAAAGGATCGGGAGTGGTGAGACTCATAAGGGGCCTCATAGGGTCTCGACTGCCGAAGACGGGGATATATGGCTCGTAATAGTTGAATACCGAGAGTACCGAGCGCCGATCCAAATGAGCCGAAGACATGAGGTTCGAGGCACCATAAAAGTAGGGCCGAACGTGTCTTGACCACACCGAGGACGTGGACGGAAGAACAATGTGTATACCGTACTTGGTGAGCAGAAGCAACTTGCGTAACAGTGAGTGCGAAGTGGATGAGGAGCATTTGACCTTGTCCGACTTCCTAACTTGGAGGAGAGGGGTAGAGCTTGGAGCTGAGGAGCGGCGATCCAAATTGGTTTGCGGGGTCATGTCAAACTGTGTCGGGCTTGGGAAGTCGCACCGACCCATTCCAAGATGATGACCTAAACTTGGCCCAGGGCCGTGAAGCGGTAAACCGACCCATTCCAAGATGATGACCGAACTGGCCGAGGAAATCGGGGTAGCCGTAGCATTTGCTCTCTGTTGGTGGTGAACAAAGTGGGTCTTATCTCGAGGAGGTGAGGGCATCGGGACCACGATGGCTTGGGACATTGGAAAGGACTGCAAAGGGGTAGTCCTTGGCAAGGGATCATATTTGGATGGAGGAGGGCATTGGTTATAGGATAGAGGAGCCGAAATTGCCGCATCCTGGAGTTTCATCTTCTACCGGGGAATCATTGGCTTCGACCACTATCTGAACTTTATGGCTACGGAGCGCATCAATGATCATGGCTTGCTGTTCCTCATGGACCTTATGACTCTTTTCCAGGGCTAAGGCTAGCTCTTCTTCCCTAGTCATCTGATTACCCAAACCACTGCTATTTTCTGTCAAATCGGCCATTCGACTCTCGAACCGACAAACCGAGGATTCTCGCGAACCGTCTCTGAGAATTTTGCGCTAACAAGTTGTCTTGACCCGGTATTCTCGTCCACTTCTTTCTCACGGGAAAGGGATAGGTAAGGTTTAGACTAGGGGTAGGCAAGATTTAGACTCGGGGTAAGCAAGGTTTAGAGATGGGTGAGGTTTAGACTCGAAGGTGGATAAGGTTTAGACTCGGGGTAAGCAAGGTTTAGACTCGGAGATGGGTGAGGTTTAGACTCGGGGTAAGCAAGGTTTAGACTCGGAGATGGGTGAGGTTTAGACTCGGGGTAAGCAAGGTTTAGACTCGGAGATGGGTGAGGTTTAGACTCGGGGTAAGCAAGGTTTAGACTCGGAGATGGGTGAGGTTTAGACTCGGGGGCAAGTGTTTAGGCTGAAAGCTCAAGTAACATGCACTTATCGCTTAACTCATTTTCTCCTAATCCTAATTGATTGGAAAAGATTGGACCTTGAAAGGCCAAGATCGAAAATCGGAGATCGGACCGAAAAGGTCTCGATTAGGGATTTGACCATGAAAGGTCGGGATAGGAAAATAGGAAATCGGACCGAGGAGGTCTCGATTAGGGATTTGACCATGAAAGGTCGGGATAGGAAATCGGACCGAGGAGGTCTCGATTAGGGGTTTCGAGAGACGGGACCATGCAATTATGATTACATTAATTGTTCAAGTTTACTTAAAACAATGTCTTTTATTTATTTCTATTTGGTTGGAAAAGGGGTTTGCCCTTCTTTTTCGCAACTACTCTAGATCTGGATCGGTGGGTTCCGTCACTACGTCTATAAGCCCCTCGTATTCCACCCGTATTTCGACCTCCCGGGGTGGGCGGCCCGGGCGAGGGTCCTATAGGGCACGCGGATCCCACCGACCGAGAGTAAAGAACGCTCCTAACGGGCCTAGCGGGTCATAGGACCTTTCAACGCACGAGCGATGCGGATTATGGTCAAGGCAAATACCGAGAAAGTCTCGTCTCTACTGCTCTTTACTTGAGTTTTGGCGAGTTTCGCTTGAGCGAAATGACGTTTTGACTTTCGGTAATGTCTCGAGAAAATAATAGGCATGGGTCGGGCGGCAAGCCGGATGACACGGTGTCACATTGAACTTCGTTGCATACGCGGGCGTGAGTCGAATCGAAGTCAATGTCGGGTCAAGATCTTGCCAATTTTTCCTTGTCGGAATTTTGGCGAACTTCGCTTGAGCGAAAGATCTTTTGATTTTTTGCAAAGACTCGGTCTTGACTCTTACGCATTCCGTGCGGGTCAAGGTCAATAGTCAATGTGTCGGAGTCGAGATCTCGCCAATTTTTCCTTGTCGGAATTTTGGCGAGTTCTTCTTCCGATTATGAACTAAGGTTTGACCTTTACGAGGGTATGCAAGCTGGGCTATATGACACGGACTAGACCAAAAACCAACCAAAAGTCACGGTTTTTGAAACGTGTGACACGGGTGTGCATTGGTCGACACCGGCTGCCATGGGAGGTTGGGATGATTCCGTGCGCGCCGGGAGCATCGTAAGGCTGTCCGTGGCACTGGAACCACCCTCGGGTTTGAAGGACGTGCGTGCAAAAGTGTACAGGATATATCAGGTGCGCGTAGTGTGCGGTCTCCTAAAAATGTTCCTTTTTGAGTTAAAACAGAGATTTTCATAAATGTGTTTTAAAGGAATGATTTTCGGGACGGGGGAAAATGCAACACATAAGCACGTAAATTTCTACGGAGCCCCAGTCGGTCGTGGAGCTGGTAGCCCCAGTTGCTAGGACTTGCCGGATTAACCACGATTTTCACGGTGGAATTGCCCGAGGTCGTATGGTCAGAATCCTATGAGGATTAGCCGTACGACTGCATGGATCAATTTTCCAGGTTCCACTCCTTTGCGATATATTTTATGCTCAAAGTAAGAACGAAGATCCAAGATGCAAATGATGCAATGCAAGGTAAAGAAAGCAAGCACGATTAATGAAATCGGCGACGGGAGTCTAACCCGCTCAAAGGGAAAAGCTTTCTTATTTTTTTTCAAAATTTTTCGAAAAAGGGATACTGGTACGTGGGATTGTTAAACCACTGGTTATCCCAAGCCCCGGGTTAGGGAGCGATACAGGAAGGTTAAGTGGGGTCCACCTATATACCAAGTATCGATTTTTGTTTTGAAAATAAAGCTTTTCTCCTTTGGGTTTCCCCAGCAGAGTCGCCAAACTGTGAATGTGTGCCCCAAATTTTGTTTATTGGAATTCACGCGAGTTTGAAGACATCCGAGTTATTTGAAAAACGGAGTCGCCACGCCATTTTGATTACCTCAAAACTTTGAAAAAAAGGTTTTATGGGTTCGGAGGTTAAGTTACCCCTTGGGAAGAACGTTTGGCGTTCACCCAAAGTGCCTTGCCGGAGCAAGTCTCCCAAGATTTCATTAATCGTGCTTGCTTGCGTGCTTTCTTTGTGTGCATGTGTTTGAGAGTAAAAGGGGGAAATGTCCCAAGTTATCTTCCGGACGTACAAACCATTTGTTGGTTGTCGCTCGGGATTCCTTGGAATTTTATGTATTTGGGATTATGATCCCGTCCTCATCTTATGACTTGTGATCATCGCATTTTAACCTCGGGACCCTCGGGACTTGCGTGATCGAGAGAATGACTCTCTTTTGGTCAAAGATGAGGTTCTTTAGGAAGGAATGTCCTTAGCCCATCAATCCTACGCTTTAAGACGGTCGAGCTCGTATAGAGGCTTCATACTCTTTCTTAAGCGATAATCGGAGATATAGGGTTCAAGGTGTCCCTTTCTAAAGAGATATGGAACCTTTAATGGAAGGAACGATGCAAAGATGAGAACTTTTACACCGGTCCGTTCCAAGGTTGCTAATGGGGACATGGGGGAATGCATGTAAAAATGATACTTTAGTGAAAAGATGGCATTTTTGGAGTGTAAAGAATGTCTTTTGGTTGCAAGGGATGCCTTTTTGTGCAAAGAAAAGATTTTTATGTAAAGAATGTATTTTGAGTATGAAAATGAGTTTTTAAATGCAAAAGATGCATCTTTAATGTGAAAAGGGGTTTTTTTAGTGCAAAGGATGCACCATTAAAGCAAAGATGTCATTTTGGTGAAAAAAGATATCCTTTTAATGCAAATGATCTTTGCTCTGTATGCAAATGTTTTAGTTTAAATGCGTATTGGTGCATTAGAAAAGGAAAACATCGGATTGGTGAAAAGATAAGGAGTCTCGCAACGGCTATGTATGTCGCGCGACATAGGTGCCTATGTCGCGTGACATAATAAGCCATTTTGCGAAGCCTAAACAAGCGAGATTTGCGAGGTAACAAGGCACCAAAATGGTCAAGTTACTTCACAAACAAATCTCAGAGAGCATGTTTATTGATAATGAACACTTCAAGAGGGTGTGGATATGAGGGATCCACACTCATCTTGAGTGTTCATGCAAAACCAAGTCAAAACAGAGATTTTATATGAAATGTAATGAAATAAAATGTGGATCTGGGTAATATGAAGCTAAAGCATGCAACTTTAATCAGAATACTACATTATCAATGCATGTAACACATAGATTTCATATTCAAAGGAAAATAGAGAGTGGAAAAGGGGTAGAAACTCGTTACCCTTGAAGATCCACAACTCCTATATCAAGTTAGATATAGGAGCCTTCTAGCGTCCTCCTCCAGGAGGCGAGTTCAGGCCTTGGATCCTTGAGAACCTCGAGTTCTTGATGTATAGGAAGTGTGTGTGTGTGGGAAGTGTGTGTGTGATTAGTTTGGTAGGATTGAGGTGATTTGGGGGTATGTGAGGAGAGAGGAGGCTTACGGAGTGTATTCCCTATAGAGGGGGACTGAGGGGTGGAGGAGGTGTGTTCAAAATGAGAGGTGAAGACCTCTATTTATAAGGTCACTGCATGGGCTTGTTATGTCGCACGACATAACAAGCCATATTGTATTCCTTCTAGAAACATGCAAGGTGGCATGGTTCTAGAACTTTTCTGTTTGGTTATGTCGCACGACATAAGGAGCCACATGCAGTTCCTTCTAGAAACATGCAAGGTGGCAGGTTTCTAGAAGGTTTTTATGGCCTATTATGTCGCACGACATAAGTAGCCAGATCTGGATTCTTCTAGAAACGTGCAAGGTGGCAGCCTTCTAGAAGGGTTTTGGGATTAAGAAAAACGTGTTTCTTAATCACC
This sequence comes from Adenophora triphylla var. japonica, assembly GCA_022495995.1. Taxonomy (NCBI): domain Eukaryota; kingdom Viridiplantae; phylum Streptophyta; class Magnoliopsida; order Asterales; family Campanulaceae; genus Adenophora; species Adenophora triphylla. The sequence continues at coordinate 94,428 of JAFEMH010003343.1, forward strand.
AAGCATTCCCTTCAGCCCTTAAAAGGCTTGAAACAGCTCCGGAATTGTTCCGGAACTTTAGGAAAATCCGGGGAATTACCGGAAAAATTACCGGAATTGCCGGGAAAATTAACCGGAAGGCATGAGCCAGATTTGGGTACTTACAGGGACAAAGCCGTTGTTGCGGTTCTGGTTCGAGAAGAGGAAGGGCTGCAAAAGCCCGTATATTATGTAAGCAAGGCTCTATCAGATGTTGACGGCAGGTACTACAATGCAGAAAAGGTTGCATATGATTTAGTCGTGGCTTCAAGGAAGCTGCAAGCTTATTTCTTGGCTCACCATATAGTGGTGCTTATGAATGCCCCCTTAAGAAAAATTCTTCATAAGCCAGAAAGTTCAGGTCGCTTACTCAATTGGTCAATTGCCCTCACGAAATTCGACATCGAGTATCGACCTCGAAAGGCGTTGAAGGCTCAAGCTCTAGCAGACTTCTTGGTCGAGCTGACGTTCACCAAGGAAGATAGCGAGGTGCGAGCTCAGAAGGAGAAAGTCAAAGGGAAAGAGCCAGAGTCCCAAGCCGTCATTAACCTTCCCGACTATTGCTGGAAAGTCTACTTAGATGGGTCAGCAACCAAAAGTGTTAGTGGAGCTGGGATAGTCCTGATCGAGCCAGAATCTGGGACAGTATATGAGGAGTCATTGAGATTCAAGTTTGATGCTTCTAACAACCAAGCAGAGTACGAGGCATTGGTTGCAGCCATCGAGTACGCAAAGTGCTTTGGAGCGACCAAAATCATGGCATATTGTGACTCACAGTTGATAGTCAACCAGGTCCGAGGAGAGTACGAGGTGCTGAACTCTACTCTAGTCAAGTACCACGACCTAGTGAAGGAATTGACAAAGGATTTGGAGTTTTGGGAAATTCAGAGGATTGGTCGAGAAGACAACGAGCTAGCCGACCTACTCTCAAAACTGGCCACTTCAGATGAGCCACATGAAGAGCCTATCTCCTACCTTGAGAATCCAGCTTATGAAAGGGTTCAGATTCAATGTGTGGAAGACACTTCAAGAAATTGGGTCTATAACAAGTGTTGGATCGAAGAAATGAAGGCGTACCTGGAAAGTGGCGAGCTCCCCGAAGACGAGAAGAAAGCTCGAGCTGTTAAAAAGAAAGCTCCGAGATATGTCATCCAAGGAGGCATGCTCTTCAGAAGATCATATACTAGGCCATTGCTGAAGTGCATCCACCCTCAAGAGATCACTCAATTAATGCATGAAGTGCACAGTGGAATTTGTGGTGGACACCCGGGGGCCAGGACTTTAGCCGACAAATTAATCACCTTGGGGTATTACTGGCCACACATGAGAGCTGACACTCATGAATTTGTTCAGCAATGTGACCAATGCCAAAGGTTTGCCAACTTACCTCATCTGCCTACGACGGAGCAAACTCCTGTGATCGCTACTTGGCCATTCGACATATGGGGCGTCGACTTGATTGGACCCTTCCCTCCCGCCCGTGGAAACTGCAAGTATGTGATCGTCGCCATTGATTAATTCACGAAGTGGGTCAAAGCAAAGCCACTAGCTCGCATCACAGAGGAAAACGCCATCAACTTCATACACGACTTCATCTGGTGTCGATTTGGCTTTCCTCGAGCTATAGTATCAGACAACGGCCTACAATTCTCAAAGGATTTCGAAGCAGAAATGACTCGAGTAGGAATAAAAAATTGGCAGTCATCTGTTGCATACCCTCAAGGAAATGGGCAAGCTAAGGCAGCAAACAAGCTCGTACTATCCTCACTTAAGACGGGATTGGTAGGTCGACGTAGCAACTGGTTGGACGAACTACCCCTTGCCCTTTGGGCAGTTCGCACAACCACTCGGGGGCCTACGGGGGAAACCCCATTTGCTCTTACATATGGATCGGAGGCCATGGCACCTGCTGAGCTGCGATTTCCCACTGCCAGAGTAGCTTTCTTCGACCAAGAGCAGAATGATACCAACATATTAATCGACCTGGATTTGATCGACAAGAAGCGAGATACAGCTTACCTTCGAATGGTCAACTACAAGCAGCGGACAAAGAGTTACCACGACAAGAAGGTGAAGACGAGGTCATTCCAAGTAGGAGATCACGTGTTGAGAAAGATCGAGGCAACAGGAAGGAGAACCCAACAGAACAAGCTATCTCCCAACTGGGAAGGTCCTTATATTGTTACTCGCATCATCAAAGAAGGAACCTACATGATTGCTCACCCAGATGGCGAGGAGTTAAAGCATCCATGGCACGCCACTCACCTGATCAAGTACTACTTCTAGTTCAGTTTTCTCCATTAAAGCTCCAAAGATTGGTTCAATTTTAAATATTTGGGTTTGTCATAGTTCTAGCTCTTCATTTTGATGTAAGCGTGATTCTACTTCAATAAGATATGCAGTTCTATTCAACCAAACATTGCAATGTACTTTACGTTAATTTCAATAGACTCGATTCATAATCAGTCTCGTTCATCGAGCTCGACTCTTAGTCAGCTCCGATCATGCAACAAGTCCGACTCTTAGTCGACTTCGTTTCAATAGACTCGATTCATAATCAGTCTCGTTCATCGAGCTCGAATCTTAGTCAGCTTCGATCATTCAACAAGACCGATTTTTAGTCGACTTCGTTTCAACAGACTCGATTCTTAATCAGTCCCGTTCGTCGAGCTCGACTCTTAGTCAGCTCCGATCATGCAACAAGTCCGACTCTTAGTCGACTTCGTTTCAACAGACTCGATTCATAATTAGTCTCGTTCATCGAGCTCGACTCTTAGTCAGCTTCGATCATTCAACAAGACCGATTTTTAGTCGACTTCATTTCAACAGACTCGATTCTTAATCAGTCCCGTTCGTCGAGCTCGACTCTTAGTCAGCTTCGATCATTCAACAAGACCGACTTTTAGTCGACTTCGTTTCAACAGACTCGATTCATAATCAGTCTCGTTCATCGAGCTCGACCCTTGGTCAACCTCGATTCTTAAGCGGGTTCAACCATTAGTCAATCTAGTTTCAAACCGTTCAAAGTATAGGGTCGACTAAGTTGTAAAAGAGCCAGCCTGATCTAAATCTTGCAGCGATCTATTTGTCCTAAAGAATATAGCTCGACAAACATTCGTGCTCCTATTAAAAGCATAGAATCAAAAACATAAAGGTCAGCTATAACAGGATAAAGGATCAGTCCCTAAAAGCGGGTCGAAACAAGAGCTAGCACAAAGGTTATGAGTTAGGATGCCTCCCAAAAACCGGGCCAAGGCATCCGTACACACACAAAGCAAAAATAAATACTGTTTGGGACTTGTTCGTTACATAACTTTTCAAGCATTCAAAGGAAAATCAATCAGATGGCTCGGCCTCAAGACGATCACCCATGGTGGCTCGATCGCCCTCGTTTTCCTCCTGCTGTTCGGAATTCTTGGGCTCCCCCGACTCCGTTAAAGCGCATTTTGATACGTCACCACCCGAGGCAGGCTCCTCAGGATTTTCAAGCTCTTTTAACATCGTGTTAAAGTTGACAGGCTCAATGGGAAGAGGTACACAAGGCTCTGCCCCCAGCTCGACATACTCCAGGGCAAGGGCAGCCAAGTCATTGTCATTGTACGAAACTCGGGGATGTCCTTGGCGGGCTTCTATGTCGTATTGCTCTTGAGATGCCCATTTCACCAATTGGTCGAGAGAAATATCAACAGAGGGATCGACCAAGATTCGCCGAGCCATATGACGTCGGCCAACATCGTAAAATTTGAAAGCTTGGGCCTGGACTTCATCAAGACACTCATCACTATCTTTATAAGCCTTCACGGCGGCTTCGGCTTGAGCAGCAGCATCCTCCTTCCACTTAGCGTGGGACGCAGCATGATCTTCTTGTAGCTTTTTCAGAAACTCGTCCTTACCTTGAAGCACCTTCTTGATCGTCTCAAGTTCAGCTTTGGTCGCCTCCTTTTCCAGTCTAAAGCTGGTATTCTCCTCCCTCAGCATGCTTACTTCCGCATTGGCCACGCCCAACTCGAACTGAGCATCATCCCTCTCCTTCACAGTATCGTTGTGAAGCGACTTCAGAGCATCGTACCCCGAGTTAGCATAGACCAGCTCCTCTCTTATCTTAGTCACCTCCTGGCATTTGCGGGTATATTGGATCTTGGCCAACTTCTCTTGTTCCAGAGCAGCCTTCCAGCTACTCTTAGATTGCTCATTTTTGGTAAGAGACTGCACAAAAGCAAAGCCCCGGTTTCAGACCGACAAGATGATTAACGGCCTAGAAGAATCAGAAGCAAGCAAAAAAATAAAAGCAAAAGTGTACCTCGCTATTGTAAGTACCCAAATCCGGATCGTCCAAATCCGTCAGAAAGTTAACCGAAATCCGTTAACTGGCCCGCTCCAGGTTAACCGGAACTCGTTAAACTCCCCGTTGATGTGCCAACGAGACGTCCCGGGACTGCCCCGTGCATCCCGACGTCGAACCGTACTTAACACGTGTCATCTCACGTAAAAGTATGGCTTTCCCTGCACACCGCATTTTCCGGCACTTTTCGGGGGCGTTTCGGACATTTTCCGGACTGTTATTTTAAAAAAACGGACAAAACCGGGACCGGGGAACGAATTCCCATAAGGCTGGTGACTCAGAGGGCACGTGGCAGCCATGCCACCTCCCTCTAGTCACCCTTCAATCACAAATCAAGGCTAAAAGACCAAAATACCCCTGATTTGCAAGCCTAGTCCGGCCGGACTCCCTGTGCACTTTTCCTGAAATTGCCAGCAAGTCCCCCAGATTTCCAAAATACCCAAAAACCCCCTGGATTCAGTCCAAGTCCGTCCGGACTCCTACTGCAATTTTCACCCTATAAATAGAAGTTGCTGTCAAAGGCAAAGGAGAACAAAATTCACTCCAAAAATTCACCACCCACTCGGCCCAAACTGATTTCACCCCTTCCGAGCTCCCATTTTGTCTCGATTCGCGTGAAATCTTCGTATTTCGATCAAATACGCACCTTACTACTTCGAAACAACCTTTCGAATCACTTTCCGTGTCCCGTACACACCTCCCGAGCCAAAGGAGTCAATCCTAGCCATAGGTATAACTCCCTCTCTCTAAATCTCTCACTCCGTCTCGGTTTACGCGCTAGTCGCTACAACCGTTTCGAACGTCGTTATCGAAATGTAGACGCCTCTGTCTAACGGGGTCCGATACGTTTTAGCCCCTTGATCCACTTCTCTTTCCGTAAGAGAAGTAATCACGGGTTAAAACGGCGTTCCGACCCCGTTCCGTTTACTTTTATTGTCATTTACCAATTCCGGATCGATCGATCCGTCGATCGTCATTTTAATTTCTGTCATTTACAAATCCGAGCCGTTTGGCCTCGTTGATCGTCATTTACAAATCCGAGCCGTTTGGCCTCGTTGATCGTCATTTACGAATCCGGATCGTTTGATTCCGTTGATACCGCACTTTAAATACTGTCATTTACAAAGTCCGACCCGTTTGGATCGTGATAGTATTTACTTTTCAAAGTCCGAATTGCAACCCGATTCGTTGATCGCATATCATTTAAAACGCATTTTTCCCGTAAAAATCGTTAACAATGTAATGCCCGGTTCAAAACCGGAGTTCGTCCGTCGAACTCTCTTTCAAAACGCGCAAATGACGTTTGGCCTCCAAACGCTCATCTTCAAACTAAAAGCCGCCATTTGACACTTAAAATCATTTAAAACGCATTTTTCCCGTAAAAATCGTTAACAATGACACGCCCGGTTCAAAAAGCCGGAGTTCGACCTTCGAACTCCTTTTCAAACTCAAAATCGACGTTTGCCACACAAACGCTCATTTCAAACTCAAAATCGACGTTTGCCACGCAAATGCTCATTTCAAACTCAAAATCGACGTTTGCCACGCAAATGCTCATTTCAAACTCAAAATCGACGTTTGCCACGCAAACGCTCATTTCCGTCTTAAAATCGACGTTTGTCATTCAAACTCTCGTCTTTTCAAACAAAGTCACCTAATCAACGTTTGTCATTCAAACCAAGATTAAGCTTGTCATTCAAGTCCCCATTTCAAAAGACACACACACACACGATTTCGAGAAAGGTAGAAAGACTCGTCATGCGAGGCGTTTCGGGCGATCTCGTAATACTCTACCCGAAACGTAACTTGACCTCCGAACCTAACAATCTCTGGTACAAAAAGCTTTTTACTCGTTTTTGCTGCCAATAAAAATGATCCCCGTTTTCAAAGCCTTTTCCTAAGTTTTTGCTACCAATAAAAACGACACCTTTTCACAATAGCCGTTTCTCAACGTTTGGGCTCAAAATACAAAAACCGCGTGGCGACTCCTCATTTTTCCTTCCCATGAAGCGAGGTCTCAGACACCAACCCCTCCGCGAAAGACAACCGCCTTCCGCATCGCGCAAAATCCGGGTAATTTCAGTTGGCGACCCCGCTGGGGAAAAGATACTTTTTTCAAAACTGCCGATGTTTTCTAAAAAGCCTTCCGTGGGTCAAACTTTCGTTTACCCTTCCTCATTTTCGTGTGTGTGAGTTCCTTTAAACCTCGAACGGTTTGTTTTTCAAAGGCATTACATTGTCAACTTTTCAAAATCATACCATGTTTGTGCATCCCCATTCATGTTTGATTTTCATGCTGTCTTTTGAACTGTGCATCATAAATTCTTTAAGACACATTCTGAAAAAAAATCTCTGTTTTACTCAGAAAAAGAATTTTAGTGACCGCACACTATGCGCACTTGCTGCCTCGGAACACCGCACTTCACGTGCACTTGCTGCCTCGGTACACTGCACACTACAACCCCTAACCCGGGATGGCCTTATCAGTTGCACTCCGATTGGTCTGCCAGACACCTTTCGGGGGCGCACGGGGTCGTCCCAAACATCCCATCCTCGCCCGTGTAAGCCATGCACTCTTTGTGTCACACTTTGTCCAAGACCCCGCTTGGTTTTTGGCTTAGCTCGTGCCATAAATCCTAAGTGTATGTTTTTCACGCCGGGCCCCCGCTCCGAGTCAAGCTCGAGAGTTTGAGACCAAAGGTCGTTCCCGACCCGAAGTCTTGAGCTTTTCAGCCTTGACTTTGACGCGGAGCTCTGCCGAAAAATATACCCGAAGGTTCAATGTGACGCCGTGTCACCAAACCTCGCCGTATGTATCGTACCAGCCACAACTTGGCCAACGCTAAAAAGCTAAGGTCTCTCGCACAAGCGAGTCAGGAGAGGTCATGCCCAAATTTTGGCACGATCCCCGCCTTAACTTAAGGACGTTGACTTCGACCGTGGCCCGTACGTCACACACGTTGAAAGTTTGCGTGATCAGCTAGCCTTAAGTTCACTTTTTCCTTTGTCGGTGGAACTCGCTTGCCTTATAGGACCTCGCTCGGGATAGTCCGTCACGAGAAAGATTATCTACAATGGAAACGAGGGGCTTATAAGCGTAGTGACGAGATCCACTGATTAGAGCTCTAGGATTAGTTGCGAAAAAGAAGACCCGCTCTTTTCCAACCGATTAGGACTCCGAGAAAACGTGATTTAAGTAAACATTAATCGGTAGCGCACATTGCACAAGCCCGAAAACCTTGAGCCAAATCCCCTATTCCGAAGCCTAAACCCTTCCTTTCGTTCCCTGCGGCGAGAAGAAAGTGGTTTTAGATTTCCGGGTCGATGCCTTGCCAGGATCACCCAAGTAGCAGCGGCGTCGAGCCCAGTTCTTCGGTTCCCTCGGTTCCCTCGGCGAATTTCCGACATGTCTAGCTCACCGAGAAATCGTGACGGGAAGGACCCCCCCCGCCACCGGTAACAGAGATATGACATTGGAAGAAGCCATCCAGGGCTTGTGAGGTTCACAAGAGGCGAGAAAGAAGATCAACGAGAATTTTGTGGTACAACTTCGAATGAGCGTGGTATAGCGGCTATCCCCCAGTCGAGACGGTACTTTTGTCCTGGTCAAGGATGACGATTCCCGAAACCAGTTCACCAAACCTTCAATCGGGTTCCTCCCCCGCCAACTTACGGGATGCCTTCCAACCAAGGAAAACGGCCAGGCCTAGGCTCCATGTTGCCACCTCTCGGGGAAACCCTGCCATTTTTGGTCGACCCGGTGCTACTCCTATAACTCAATATCACCGGCGCACTGGACCATCTCAGATGCCAATATTCCTCAAATACCCTCCCGAGTTCGTCCCGTGCCTATACACGAATCCCTAAACACCGGGGACAAACCCCGATACGCTCGAGAAAAAGGCCCCCGTATATTCTCATATACCAAGCCTTCCACCTCCAATCACTACCGCTCACGTGGTAGCACCGGCGCCGAGCCTCACAGTCCACCACTGGACCCAACCTTAGCCTGGATGGTCGAGCAAATGAAAGACACAGAAAGCCACCATGAAAGCGGCTTCAAAGCGAGAAACGCTCAAATCCACGAGATCCGGGAATGGTCACGCCTCTCCTGCCAAGTTCGAATGCCGGAGATGGACCGATTCGACGGAACCGAATGTCCTCAAACGCACGTCGATACCTACGTTCTCGGCATGAGAGCAAAAGGAGCAACCCTCCGGCAAATGGCCGACCACTTCCGGCATACGCTCAAAAGTTCGGCATTACGATGGTTTTACGAGGGTCAAGCTGCGGATCGCCACACACTGGGATCAGATCAGTAACATCTTCCACAGGCAGTGCCGATCCAACCTAGAGTGGGAAACAAGTCGTGAGGACTTAATCACCACCGAGCGAAAGCGGATGAAAGTGTTGGGGAATTCTATAAGAGGTGGAGCTGGAAACTCTTCGAGATCATGGAGCCACTCTCCAAAGATGAGCAGATGCGGATCTTCAAGTCACGCTTAAGACCGTCCATCGAACTCTCATCAGTCATCATTTCTTCCCGAGATCTCAGGGCCATGTCAATGCCGGCTCACGGTTCGAGAAGGATCTCAAGGAAAAGTTAGCTCTTGCACAGCCCGTACGAGATAACGCCTCGGCCCGGTTGCATTCAATCCCGCACCGGCCCCGGCAAAGGGAAAGATACGTCTGTAACCTACATCCATCGGGGACAACGGTCGGGTGACGAAACCCGCCCCACAAAGCAACAATTCTACTCGAAGCGGCTGCCGTACACTTCGACAAGTTGGACATGCCACTGAGCAAGATCTTTGGAAGGGTTAATCAAGGAGGGTCTCCTTAAACCCGTTTCCAATTACAAACCCAAAAATCCCGTAGCCAATGCGGACAAGAGCAAATACGTGCCTTCCATCGGTATCACGGCCATACCACCGACAAGTGTTTGGGGTTACGATACGAAATCCGTAACTTGATAGAAGAAGGCAAGTTAGAGCGCCCCCGTGGGCCCAATACGATCGGGAACCCCTTTCCGAACAATAACGGCGTGAATTCCATTGAGTGGGTGCCCAAGAAGAGTGCCACGAGAACCGGTTTCTCCGCCTCTTTCAGCGGATCCTCCTCTAATGTCCACATCGGCTACGATGTTTGCGGCGCTCCTTTGCACTGGAGTACGAGTCCCGAGAAACCGTCCGGAGCAATCCTCAGAAAACAAAGAAGAAATCCTCTCAACGGCAATTGAGAGAAAGATACGAAGCTGGGGACACCGGTGTAGGTACACTCGGAGAACCTTCCGGGAGGTTCGACTACTACGCATCGTACTCCAGGTCCTCTTTGCCTCAGGACCATGCGGCTTTAGAGCGGACGGGGGTGGGAAAGCCGAAAAGTCCGCTGAAACCCGAATTCAGACCACAGGACACCGGAATACCTCGAGATCTTGGTAATCTTGCGCGATCGAAGCCTAACCCCAGCGGGATCGGCCAAGATTCAATTTGTCCGGCTTCCGAGCTCGGACCGGTAAAGGAAGATCAAGGTCGGCTTGGCAATCGCACTCGATCAATGTGCTAACCAAGGGCGGCAACCGCCACAAGCGGCCTCAACACACTCCTAAGGTTCCAGCAAAGGGTTTACCTCGCAAGAGGAAGACGGGGAAACGGATGGCTTGATGACTCTCCTTCTACGGATAGAGACGAGATCTACGACTCCCGTTTGTATGGCGGTATGATCACGTTACGTGATGAAGACCTACCGAGAGATGCCTCGGGGCACAGCGAAGCTCTGTACATCACTCTCAAGCTCAATACCATATCACTCCCGGAGTATTGGTAGATAACGGGTCAGCCGTTAATGTTCTCCCTCTCGGCATGATGCGAGCCCTCCGTATCAATGAAAGCCATCGATTCCGTCGGCTCGGACTATCAAGGCCTACGACAGCTCGTCTCGTCCCATCCCGGGGACGGTGACTCTGGAACTGCAGTTCGAAACCCAAATGGTGCCGGCAAAATTCCATGTGATGGACATCCCATCCGAGTTCACGGCTCTTTTAGGACGCCACTTGGCTACACCACATGAAAGCCATAGCTTCCACTCTCCATCGGATGTGTTAAGTTCATTAACCGGCAGGGAGATCTCGAAGTCATCCGAGGATAGTTTCCTCATAGGAAACGAAGTCGAAACAAGTGGCAGCGTGTCCGCACTCGAGCACCGGGTTACCTCCTTCGAATCAACCAAGGGACTACGGGGCAAATCTCATCGAGAATCCCTCGAGTCCGGAGATGCTAACTATGTAAACGTACTCGAGCGGGCAGCACTGAGCGATCCGATACATCAAGTTCAACTGTCGTTTCCAACATTTGGAGCGGATTGGAAGGAAACAGCTGAATATCGCCATGATGCGGGCACATAAACCCCCAGTCTCCAATCGGAGATTCGTCAGCATTCTCCAAACCAACTCTCTGGCCCCGCCAGGCGAAGAGATCTTTGTGATAAAAGTCAATAAGCACCGTCATTCTCGTTTTGAATGCATGAAAGTCGTATGGGATGTCCTCCACGAGGAACTACCCGCTGCACCCCTCTTCTCCAACGAAGAGCACGATGTTTTCCTAGCTGCTCCAACAACGCAACCGGACGCAATACGTCCCTACGTTTGGATTGAACCGTCAGATGATGATGAATCGGGACTCTCCGGAGTCGAGGATGCGCGGGCCCGCGAGACGGACCTCTGCATTCACATGCTCAGTTTTGAGGACGGAACTCCTTCCGATCAGGTCACCTACGACCAAGGTTCCAATACCATGGAAATTGACAAGCTCAACGTCCAGTACAAGCAGCTATCCGACAATTGGAAGTTACTGGTTGACACGACGAAGAATCCCTCTGATCAAGTGGTTGACGACGACTTCGTCAACATCATCTATTCCAGATATCCCGATGATACCAAGGATCCGGTCCTTATCGTCAGATTACGCAATACCAAGGTCACCCTCGGCAAGCTGCTTTTGCTCATGGTAAGCGAGGCTTTGGCCAAGCGAGCTCGAGCTCATCACTACTTCCGAGTACCGGCCCCGGTGGCAACCGGCCCGTGCCTTCGGTCAAGCTTATACCCTCAAGCGCCGCCAAGGCCAAGGGCAACGAAGGAGACCAAGCTCCTCACCCCTGCTACGAGTCGAGATCAACCTCGGGAACGCTTGGCGGCCACCCCGAAAACATACGCGAAAGCCTTCCCCGCAAGGCGAGTCGGCTTCCGACATGGGAAGTGACCACCTCAGCATCGACATGCTCCGGTTCGATTCTAATCCCAGCCATCACGGCCCCGGATTCAGACATCCCGCCGGTCGGCTGCTAGCTACTGATAGACTTGGCGATCGAGCGAGATCACGAGACCGTCAACATTGCAGAATTCAACACCCCCGTGGGGTCAATCAAGCGATATGGGCAAACTTCTTGGTAACCGAGATCAAGGAAGGCCGCATGGAATGTCCCGATCCGACTTCCTTCATCAACGTAATCCAAGTGTTCCCGCCATTCGGCGATTTGAATGTAATCACGGTTACGGACACTAGCCGGACGGTGCGCACCTACGGAGGCTGGCTTAGCTCTCGCGAGAAAGCCCTCATGGAACTAGCCGCTCAAGAAAGTCGTCTTTGGGACGAAGACCAAGCTCGAAAGACCTACGGGGACCAAGCCCTTAAAGTGTCACATGCGGCTTCGGACAAAAGCTAGAGGCCACTCTAGACCGGTTCGACCTCAAGAGCTTTGCTCATGGAAACTTCACGACTACCGTCTGTTCTCATCCAACCCCCCTTTGCCGAGCAAGGGTGGTCAGCGGTCCCGATGACCTAGGAAATGGAACGACACGGCGAACGAATCCCAGCGCTTACCTTCCCGGGAAAGCAAGTTCTCTGTGAAAGCGACGACGAAGACGATGAAACCATTCTCTTCCAAGCCGGGCATGAAGTCAACAAAACCGGACTCCCGAGGTCCTGGGAGGATGGGAACGGATCATTTTCGCACTCAAATTGAAAGGCCAACTCGGGGAGGAAGGTCTATTTAAAAACAAGAGGAAGATGGAAATTCGTCTCGAGCAACTACTCGGGAAATTCCACGATCTGAGGCATTCGTTTACGGAAACGGTCAACTGGGGACGGAACCGGTCACATGGGCGAGATGTTCGGGAAGCCGTGTACTCACCTTCCGACATACCCGCCACTCGAGATAAAGCGAGAGAGCAAACTCTCCCCGATGGAGGTTTACCTAGACGCCGCACGCGGTTCAAAGAAGCACTTGGCTATTCTCAAATGGGAAGAAACGCAGGCACTCACTCTCGACGCGAGCTCCGTGCAAGAAGGTTGATACGGGCCCGGAGCGGAGGAAAACTAGCAAACCACGAGTATCGCCGGACCCAAACTCGAGAATGCCACAGTATGCTCGGCAAGAAGGAAAGGAACGCGATATACCGTGAAGAGATCAAGGAGACCGTTCGCTTGAGCCGAGAACTCTCCAACCTCCCGGAGGGTCGCCAGCGCCTTGATTCGATTCGAGCAACCATTGTTGTGCCGCGACATTCGAACAAGCTGCGTCAAAGCGTAGGCTACCTCCCGCGAGAGGCATCGAAGCCGGTATCTGGGACGAGAATCCGTCAAGGCTGCCGAAGCTCAGGGAATTCATCCACAATCAATGAGTTGAGGAAGACATATGGCCCTATGCTTTACGAGGAATCCTCCTCTAACTATGGCTCAACTCGGGCGGCTGTTCGAAGGGACCAAACGATGTCGGCGTTCTAACCCGATCGGGTCAAATCCATGCATTACCACCTAAGGCCACCAAAGCCGACGGGCGGTGCAATCCGGCCGGCCCGAAGACGCAAATTCCTTGAAAGAGGACCCGATCCTCACTCGGCTCAAGCGGACTCGGGCGAACATTTCCCTTTGGTCTCTGCTCACCTCCTCTTATCCTCACAAGCTCAAGCTAGAGGAAAGCACTGGCCCGTACCATGGTCCCCGTGGGCCTTGACCCCGAGATGAAGTCATTCGGATGATCGGTAACATCCACTATGGCAACATTATCACCTTCACATTTGGACCTTCCAAAATTTGGGGCGATCACAATGAGCCGCTCTACATCACGATCCGGTGGACGAGCGTCGCCTTCCGCGTGTTGGTAGACGGAGGTTGGAATGAATGTCTTGCCCGCCAAGATGATGGACTGCTTGACATCAAGCCCACGAGATCTTAAGCCTTCGGTCCACCTTTGTCGAGGCCTATGACTCTACTTCCCGTACGGTTCTCGGGGTTGCTACTCTCGACATGCGGTTCGGTAAGCGGGTGATCCCCACCGAATTCCAAGTGTTGGACATTCCAATCACTTTCCACGGCCATCCTGGGCGTCCCTGGCTGCATCAAATCAATGGCGTGGCATCCACCCTTCATCGGTGCCTCAAGTTCATGCAAGGCAACGAGCTAACCACGATCTACGGCGACGGCGTCACCACAGGGGACCGGCACCAACGACATTCCGAGTGTTAGAAATCAAGCATAATGACGACATGCCATTGCGGATTCACTCACGGAGACCTCCAAGATCCAAATATGCAACGTGGACCTTCCACTTTGTCTCACGATCGAGAATTCCTCCGCCATGAGGATGATGAAACTCATGAACTTCATCCCGGGGCCAGGGCTCGGCAAAAGGCTGCAAGGCCCGACACCAAGTTATTGAAGTCGAGGACCACACCACGGTCCGGGGGCTTGGCTACGTGCCAACACCGGTGACATCAAGGAAGGCAAAAGGCTCGCCGCACAGCGGCGGCCGCAAAGGGGAACCTCAGGCGGCACACCCAATCTCCGGCCTTACGGCTTTGACCTCGCTCATTACTTCACCAAGGGAACCGGCGGCGGGCGGGGACCGACAAGGGAAAGCGGGCGAGGGGACCGACAAGGGAACCGGCAAGCGAGCGAGGGGACTGGCAAGCAGCGGGCGAGGGGACCAGCGGTGGAGCCCGATGAAGATGAGAAAGAAGCGAGAGATAGTCGGTACGGAGACTACGGGAAGAATGGAACGGCTAGCACGGGACCTCAGCGTTTGAGAGGACTCAAGCTAATCCGATAAGGGGAGCGTTCCTCGACATCACGGCTCTACTGGACCAGCTTGCCACCGCGATCCGGCGTGAGTACACATTGAGGAATCCCGAGACTTGGAGGAGCAACTCAAGGTACTCTCCATGGGAAACGGATTGTTCGGATCGGCCCAGAGGCCACATTCGAGACAGTAAGTCCAAAGCGAAGGAACCGGGAATTCATAGAAGACGCTCTCGGTGGACCGGCTCTACGAGTACTGTTTGAAGAAGTCGTGGAGTTGCCCAACTTGATCGGCGGGGCTCAGACAATAGCATGATTGCCATGATTGGGACAGCGAAGCCAAGCCTCTCGATCCCGCACCCTCATCGAAGCATCCAGCAATGCCCGAAGAATTGGGTAACTTTCACCGGACCAAGGGCAAGCCGAGGCGGGAATTGGAAGACAAGGCTGGGCCCGCGCCCACGTCTCCACTAAGCCGGTCTCAAACCCTGCAGTCGGTCCTTGTCGAGTCCGATCCTGCGAGTCATCCAGCGGCCTTACGCAGGAGGACTATAATGTTGTAGCCAATCATGTATTCCCGTTCTTGTTTAATGAAAAGTCGACCTTTCGGAGTATCCTCTCATTGCCACTTTAACAAGCGATAAGTTAACAAACAACTTAAAAGGCGTTAATAATTCAATTGATAAAGAAGCGAGACACATTAAACGAACAATACATTAAAGAAGTTCTCGAGCGTGTAGTTGACCAAGAGGACAATAGGGCCCAAGGCTAGAAGAGGTTATGACCAAAGTGAACACTGGGGTCGGTCTGAGAGCCTAAAGAGACACAAGTGGGCGGTTTCTTCGCCGATGCGAGAAAAGAAGCCACACGATAAGCCTCCTCAGGAGTATGTTGACGTGTTCGCTGGTCATACCAGGACATGCCGAGGACTCGATCCCTCAATCGTGGAGCACGAGAATTCCCCTGGATCCCGAATCGAGCACATCAAGCGAAGGCTGCGCAAGATCGAAGCGAGTGGTCCTTGCAAGTTAAAGAAGAAATTGAGAAAATGCTCGAGTTGGTTTCATCGAGTGATTGAGTACCCGACTTGGCTCTCCAACATCGTGACGGTCACGAGGCCAACGGAAAGGTCGGATCTTTGCGTGGATTTCGGGATCTCAACAAGGCCGGCCCTAAAGATGATTTCCCACTTGCCTAACATCGACATCTTTGAGTCGACACCACGGCAAATTTCGAAGTAAAGTCCTTCGTGGACGGGTTAGTTGGATACAACCGGATCAAGATGTTCAGGAGGATCGAGGCCAAGGCTGCCTTCACCACTCCATGGGGGACATCTTTGTTACACGGTCGTACCGTTCGGTCTAGAAAACGCTGGGGCTACTTACCGGCGAGCTGCAACGACCCTCTTCCATGACATGATTCACAAGGAAATCGAAGTATACGTCGATGACATGATCATCCACTCCAAGGGATCGGACATGCGGCACATGACGGATCGAGGAAGTTCTTCAACGAGACTCGAAAGCACTCCGTGAGGCTAAACCCGGCAAAGTGCACCTTCGGCGTCAAGCGCGGCAAGGTGCTTGGGGTACATGGTTACGAGAAAGAGGTATCGAAGCCGATCCCGGGAAAATCAAGGCCATCATCGACATGAAGCCGCCTCAAACCACTGAAGTGAAGAGCTTCATGGGAAGACTTGATACATCGGTCGCTTCATCAACCGGTTGACATCTCTCTGCGAGCCCATGTTCAAGCGATGAAAAAGAATGCCGACATCAAATGGGACTCAGAGTGCCAAACGGCTTTTGAGAAAATCAAGACCTACTTGGTTAATCCCCCAGTGCATTGCCCGCCACATGAAGACAAGCCACTACTCCTGTATCGACGATATGAGACACGTCAATCGGAGCAATCTTTGGCACAAGAACGAAAAGATTCCAAGGTTGAGCATGCAATCTACTTCGTAAGCCGAAAGCTTCAAGGAAGTGAACTCGGCTACTCGGCATCGGAGAAAACTTGTACCGCCTTGGTATGGGTAGTCGGGAAGCTGAAACACTACATGCGGTCGCATTCGGTGCTCCTGGTCTCCAAAGTGGACCCCGTCAGATATCTCTTTGACAAGCCATCTCTGTCAATGCGGCTAGCCAAGTGGTCATTCTTCTGGTGAGTTCGACATCAAGTACATGGTCGGAAGAAAATCAACAAAGGGCGAGTAATGGCGAGATCGGTGGCCGACTTCCCAAGCAATGAACCTAAGGGTCACGATCCGCAATTTCGGACGACGGAATCTTTTCACTTGACGGCGCAAACCGTGGCAACTCTTCTTCGATGGGGCAGCCAACAAGAAGGGGAATGGTATTGGAATGCTCCTTGTCGATCCCAAGGGCGAGCATACTCCCATAGCCGTCAAGGCGAATTTTGAAGCAACCAACAATGCGGCGAGAATCTGAAGCTGTGCGGCGGAGTTTGGAAGCCGCCCTCGGCGCAACATCTCGGAAATTTGGATGTATATGGAGACTCGGCATTGATCATCAATCAAGTATCCAACAAATGGAAGACGGTAGATTCGGCCTTTAGAAGTACCACGCGTACATGGAGGAGCTCATTGCTCGGTTCAAGGACATCTCTTTTCACTATTTGCCAAGAGACGAGGCAGCCGCGAGGCATACAGCAGCCCTCGCCTCTCTTGTCGAAATTCCCGATGGAAAGCGGTAAAACCCCTCGAGAATAGGCGGACGGGAAACACCCGCCTATTCTTTGTGAGATCGAAAAAGAAAAAGAAACGATCGACGAACCCTGGTACAATCAGTTACCGAGTACCTCCAAAGCGGAGAAGCTTCCTTCACAAATGAAGATGGAAAATACAAAGAAGGGATCAAAGCCAAAAACATGATGGCATTAAAATGCACGGCATCCCATTTCGTCGTGCAGGGGGTATGTTGTACAAGAAGCGCCACGAGGCCACTCCTTCGGTGTGTAAACAAAGAAAAAGCCGGCGAGCTAATGAGCAGAAGTTCACAACGGAACACCTGCGGTCCGCACATGAGCCTTAGAGCATTGACACGAGATCATTCTCCGTATGGGATACTATTGGATATCAATGGAAACAGGCTGCATCCGGTTCGTCAGAAGGCTGCGACAAATGTCAACGGTTCTCCAACCTCAATCCACATCCCTCCTCATGAACTCTATTGCATGACTACGCCATGGCCTTTCGCCACATGGGGAATCGACGTCATCGGCAAGATCACTCCTCCGAGGAGCAATGGTCACGAGTTCATTTTAGTCGCGATCGACTACTTCACCAAATGGGTAGAAGCCGAGATCGTACAAGGTGCGAATTCTAAGAAGGTGGCGAGTTCATTCGAGAGAACATCATGTGCCGATACGGAGTGCCCAGCGAGATCATCTCAGACAATGGGACTCAGCTTTGAAGGAGATTGTGACCAGCTGCGGCCGAATTCGAGTCACACGTCACAAGTCTTCTCCTTACGAGACCACAAACCAATGGTGCGGTAGAGGCGGCCAACAAGACTCTCGCCATGATAATCGAGAAAGATGACCACCGAGGTCGGGAGGGCCGAAAAGCTACATCCTAGCCCTGCAGGGATACCGAACATCGGTCGGAACCGCCACGGGGAGACTCCGTTCGCACTTACCTACGGAATGGAAGCGATGTTGCCCGTGGAATTGGAAATTCCATCCCTCTGAGTCCTCTTGGAAAACGGGATCAATGAAGTCGAATGGCTACGAGCCGTCACGACGAACTTGCTCTACTCGACGGCGCAGATTGAAAGCCATGGAACACACTCGAGCCTACCGGAGCGAGAATGGCACGAGCATTCGACAAGAAAGTCAAGATCCGAGACATCGAGAGAAGGCGACTTGGTGCTAAAGGAAAAGCCTCCTACGCGGACCAATCCCCTCGGAAAGTGGGAGCCTACTGGATAGGACCGTTCGTGGTACAAAGAATCTTCTCGGAGGAGCCATGAAGCTAGCGAGACTTGGACGGAAACCCTTTCGTTAATCCCGTGAACGGAAGCAAGCTCCGCGATACTTCGTTTGAGGAAGAGCACGAGTCAACTCTCCTTCCCCATACACCGTCCCCCTCGGTAAATTAAAGTGCTAAAAGAGTAATACCCATTGGATACATTCCCGCTAATGATCCGGGTAAAAAGCAGTCGCACTTCTTTTGTCTTTGTTTTTCTCAAATTCACCTAAAAGTGTCGAACTACGGTGACACAGAGCCCCTTAGTCCAATTGTAAAAGGGAACGTAGGCGGCCATCATTGGTTCGGTCTAAAAAACAAAAAAATACAATAAGCATCAATTGCTTGTGTTTCGAAAAACTCTTTTCATTTAACCTACAAATTCATAACGGTTAAAACATTCTTTGATGAGTTCAAGCACAGTCAACTCTTGACTCGCTACACGCTAGCAAAACTACAATAAAACATTAATCAATTAATGTATGCACCAATGACAATGGGTGGATACTACGGGACGGCAAGGTCAACCTAGTTTCCCGTACTAGGTCCTTCATCCTTCTTCCCCTTTCCCTTTTCCCCGGCGAGTGTTCTTCACCTTCGCGGGAAATATTCCGGTAGGCCTTCTACAGCTCGGGGACTCTTCCCGACGCCTCCGTCAAGCTTGTGGGCATCCAACAACCCTTTCTCTAGCTCTGTCTCGAGCCGCCTCGCTTCGAGCCATCATCACGGTGCTTTGATTGGCCTCCCGATCGGCACTTGCCTCATAATCGGCCGTGGCATCGCCGATACGATTCCCGGGGTTAGCCCTTGCCTTGTCCTCCTCAAGGTCGAGGCGTCCGGGTGATCGGCACCCGCGGCTCACTCCATCTCCACAAGATAGCCATACGTGTCTCCCCTATACACTCTTCGTACCGGTTCGAATCTTGCGTCGACGAACAATGCCCTCTCTCAGGTGAAAGAGAACCACAGCGGGGAAAGGACGCGTATTGCCACCAGGGTGATCGGCAATAGCGTCGAAGGATCTTCCATCCGCATGAGATCCCACCTCAAAGGTAGCGGCATAACTCGAGATCGGTCGGTGGCATCTGCTCCGGCCCGTCTTGTCGCAGAACCAATGATGGAATATAGAAAGACGTGCGAGACGGCCCGGCACTCGACGATCAACGGACCCTCTGAGTGGTCCTGCAAGTCTGTAACTTCCAATGGGGAACCCACCATCGCAAAGTGATGCGTGCAAAGTCGGCCATCGAGCTCCGGCTCGGCTGATCGCCCCCTATCACCGG
The DNA here is from genome assembly GCA_022495995.1 of Adenophora triphylla var. japonica. Taxonomy (NCBI): domain Eukaryota; kingdom Viridiplantae; phylum Streptophyta; class Magnoliopsida; order Asterales; family Campanulaceae; genus Adenophora; species Adenophora triphylla. The sequence goes on from JAFEMH010003343.1 coordinate 114,132, forward strand.
AAGGGCGTCGCGAGAAAGACCCAGCGTCACAAGACATTGGCACCTCGGGCATCATCTGCGGCCTCTCCCTCGGCCACATGGTCGGCATAGCGGGACTCCCTCCCCACATGTATCGGCTACCGGTCGCCATCCGGCCTATGCCCGGAACGTCTCGCCCAAGACCAATGGCACGATGTCTCCCCACTCAGCCTTTGCCTCACCGAGGTCCGGTCTGCTGTGATGGCACACACCCGAAGACGTGAATGTGAGCAGTAGCAATCGCGCCTGAGCAAACGCGTCCCACGAAAAGACGCTCCCTCGGCTCAGGCAAATCTTTCGGGCGGTCCCGAAATGTCAACGTAATCGGTATCTGTATCGGCATCCCGTATGCTTCTCCGGTAGAGATACCAAACAAAGACACTAGCTTCTCAACGGTGGCCATGCCACCGGCATACGGAAGAACTAGGCATTCCGTCTCGGGTCCTCCCGAGAATGGCCGGAAATCTTCAAACGTAGGAGTGATTTCGTTGTACGAAAAGCTGTACACATTCCTCCGTACGTCCCGAACCGAGACGCGGCTCTCAAAAGATCCCAATACGCGCATGAGCTCCTTCAAAGCCCAAACAGATTTAATCCGTAACGACCTTCGAAAAACCTTTTGTTACGCCTCGTGTGGTTCCGTACCCACGGCCCGAAAGTTGTCCAAATATCGCTCTTGCATCAGAGACGATAACTTGGGAAAGGAGCCATGTCGAGAAAATGAAGGGAACCTTAAAAAATGGAAAGGAATTCAGCCATATGAACAAAAAACTATGCGCGAGTTTCTTAAACAATTGCAAAGTGAAGCGCAATTTAAAGAATACGGAAATTCATTCCAAGTCCGGCCGGACTCCCTCTGTGATTGACTTGGTCAACTCTGCGGCCATTGCCCCTAAATTGGAAACATTTCCAAGCCACTCCTGTTCACCTTTGAGAAATCTGCGTCTTTGCCCATGGTTTCATGCAACAAATATCGATATCCCTTCGCCCAGGGCTCGTGCAACGGTGCAAATAATTAATAATTAGTGCATACATGCTTAATTTTTGACCCGTTCAATTTTTAATGCATTTCTCATTTTATTTATTTTTGATTAACCTACTTCCTTATTTGCCAAAAATAACGAGAAGGTGATCACGAGAATAAATATGCGAAATACGAGTTCCGCCCACGGGCGCCTTTTTGCAAATACGGTTCAAATCAAAATTTGTTCCTGACAAATACATGCATTTTGTCTAAACAAAGCGGTAAAGAAAGAAGCGGTAAAAGGGGACTACTGCTGAGTCTGCTCGTCATTCGTACACTCGACGTCTTGCTCTGCATTGTGCCGGATCCGTCGCAAACGAGGAACTCGCCAAATTCCTCCCGGTAGGGAATAGGCGAAGGGCCTCCTCGGGTACGCGAACTCGAGGACTCCCCCTCTCGCGCCCGAGTGCGCGCAGAGAAGAAGGAGCTCCAAATCCGGCCGTTTCCGCCGCGAGCGCCGAACCCTGTGTAAAGTCCTCCCCAGTGTGGGAGCGGGCGAATCTCTCGGCCTAGACGGCCCCCGATCACGGACGTCCACGCTCCTCAGAAGCTGCACCGCATGAACTCCACGAGCCTCCTAGCGTAGGCGGACCACCCATCCACCGGCCTCGCCGTGGCGTCATTGTACGTACGGCCGGATACACACGAACCGGGAAAGTCATGAAAGCAAGCGAAAGTACGGATGCAACATTTGCGAGAATGCTACTATCAAATGCGAGAAAATCAAAAGGGTGCTCACCGAAGCATTGGGGTCCGCCACAGTATCGTGGTCTCGGCTCGGCGGGAGGCGGGATCACAAGTCGCCTACGCGAACCGATCCGGCCCCTCGTACGCTAGCCTAGCTCGCGGGATCGGAAAATCTCGAGGACCTCCAGGGGACCTCGCCCTCTCTATCTTTGCTGCGGGCTCCTCGGCCTCATCCTCAAGAAAACATCATAGGCGGCCCCCGCTATGATGTACTCGGTGTAGTACAGCGCCACTGTATGTACCCCTCCCGGCTCGTCCATCGGCATCTCCCGGGGATGCTTTGCATGTACAAAGGAGGATCCACCGGCACGAGGAAGGGACCCCACCTATCTTTGACGAGTCACCCTCTCCCCGGATACATGGCGTCGCGGTGAAGTCCCACCGGGAGCTTCCGCCTCCGTGTAGTCTCGGCTGGCAATCTGAGAACGGCGACGGCATCGAACCTACTCCACCGAGGTCAGTGGATCCTCTCGAGAGAACTCCCGGTTCGGTGCCGAGACACCTCCTCGTATGACACTCGAGTGCCCAACTCTCGAAGAGACCGCCCTCTTCGCCTTCTTACGCCAAACCGGCATGGCGGGGAACGAGGAGTCGGTACGGCTCCTTGATGTCCCAAGCCTGCGGACTAAACACCTCGTAGCACCGGACACCGCCAAGAGAATGGAAAGTTATGTCGGCTACAAAGCGGATACATACGAGTACATAAAAGAGGCAAGGAAGAGAAAAAGTACGTGAACTTACATCCAAGACGGGCGTGAAGCGGCTAAAGGAGTGCTCCTCTCCCCCGCGAAAACTTTGTCCCGAGGAATGGTAGAGCTCGGCCGATCCGGCCTCCCCCACGCGAACCCCATCACGGCATCCAAGTCTACCGGCGGCCGAGCGAGGGAAGTGACAAGACGTGTCGGAAGTCGGGAATAAAGTCGGCGACGGCGCAAACCAAAGGAACCCTCGAGCCGGGCGCTCCGCGGTCATCCTCGAGGATCCCGATCGGATAATCGGCAACACTCGCCTCCGAGATGCCTCTCCATCGGCACATGCCGAATGCCTAAGCCCCTGGCATCGGTAATATCAAAACCCAGCGGCCCGCACAAGCGCTCGGGGTGTAACCATCAACCCACACCGGCGTGTTGCCATAGAATCGGCAACCCGGTGATAGCGGCAAAATCCGTGGGAGTCACCGTCGCCTCCCCATACGAAATGGAAAGTGTGGGTCGTATCCCACCAATACTCGCTCGAGCAACATACATGGACACGGCCCTCGGCGTATCGGTGTAGCGGCCCGGCGATGAACCCGGCCAACCGGAGTCAAGCACCGGTGCCGCGGACTCCTCTCTCCCTCTCGAGCCACGTCCAGGATAATGTCCCACAATGCTTGCACCCCGCCTCAAGGCACCCCGACTCTTACGGTTATGAGTATTAACCGTCCACTGTCCCTGCGGACAAACGGCCACGAAGCAACGTCAACGAAATGCACCAACGCATGTCGAAAAGGATGCAATGCGAGATACGGTTCTCATTCATTTCCTACGTATATTCAAATCATTTCGAAAACTCCGTCGAATCCGGAACTTTCAAAACATTTCGAAAACTCAGTCGAATCCGGAACTTTCAAAACATTTCGAAAACTCCGTCGAATCCGGAACTTTCAAAATCTTTCGAAAACTCCGTCGAATCCAGAACTTTCAAAAAATTTCGAAAACTCCGTCGAAACCGGACCTTTCAAATCTCTTTCGAATTTTTCGAAAATTTACTCCGATCCCGAATTAAAGCTACTTTAATTTTTGGAAAATGCATCTGGACATGGAATTTTGCAATCAAAATTTTTATGTCATCTACCCATAGTGTCAATTGAACTACATCCTAGTCAATTTCGACAACAATTCATGGCAAAGTCAAAAGCCCCAATTCGGGCACCAAAATCCCTAAGTTCATTCCTAACAAATTTCTAACATTTAAAGAATGCACATTCTTAAAATTAATGGAATTTGTAGGAAGCTACTTGTCTCTCGATCCCATCCTTGGAGTTGTGTCTATCCCTCGCCGGATAAAACTCCGCCGGATTCAATGGGTGAACAATGGTTCGAATGGTCCGAACCAACCGTGTTCTTTCGTCATCGGTCCTTCCGTGGCGAGCCATTGGTCCTCCTTCACCCTCCATAGCAAATTTCCTTCACAAATTCGAGCAAACCTTGCAATTTGGTTGAATTTTTCTCTCTTTTTCTCTCCTTCCCGTCGGAAATAATGGAAGAAATGGGGTGGTTTGCGTCGGACTTGGAGCCCGATTTGAATGCGGGTCAAATTCGGTCCAAGTCGGCCGGACTCTCTTGCAATTTTAAAAAAGATTCCTTCCATTTTAGTCCCTCATTTTTTGGCAGTTCCAATTTTACTCCTTTTGGCCCCCAAAAGTGTAAAATTTATTCCCAGTTAGTTTTCACTAACGTCCGTCTCCAGACGTTAAATTCAATTCCCAGTTGACGTTTGACATTCAAACGCTCAATCATGTCTCCGGACATTCCAGTTACTATCCCGTCTCCTGACGTTAAAATTTAATAATGGTCTTCACCATTAAATCCTTAATCGCGACCTTTCACGGTCCGATTTCAAAGTCTCAATCGCGACCTTTCACGGTCCGATTTCAATCCTCAATCGCGACCTTTCACGGTCCGATTTCAATCACCCATCTCGACCTTTCACGGTCCCATCCCAAACAGTCAATCCCGACCTTCGCGGTCCGACCTCCACTCTCCTATCGAGACCCTCGCTGTTCGTCTTCCCGGCAACAGCAATAAGCCCGAACCCCAAGGCACGAACGCCTTGCAACAATCCCTCTTCGGCCATCCTCGTAAGCCCGAACACCTTTTCACTTCAGTAAGTAAACATTCATCTCCCCGGCCGCCAGTCGTAAGCCCGATCGTTCCACCTCAGCGGCAGCTGCAATAAGCCCGCACAACAATCCCTCTTCGGCCATCAAGGTAAGCCCGAATGCTCATCCCACGAGGATAAAACCGGCGGCGGCAATAAGCCCGGCACCCGAGGCACGAACGCCCTCGTCGGCATCGCAACTCCGGTTTGAGGCGCCACACGCCCTCGAAGGTTTCGAAGTCCCGGGTTCGGATGCCTCCTAACGGTCTCCATTCGGAGTACGGGTACCGCGCGAATGGTCTCATCCGAGGTTTAGACGCCTCCTAACGGTCTCGCTCGAGGTCAAGGTCCCTATGCGCGGCCCTTGCCCCTCACTTCGAACTACGATCGGCTTGATTCCCGCTCGGGATACGTAGGAATCCTTTTCGCTAAGGGTCCGGCCGGTGACCGCCCGGGTCTCTTTCAAAGTAAGGCATCCCGATTTGGATCCTTATCTTTTTCAACGACCCCGCCTCCTTCGGAGGAGACGTCGGCGAGGGCTAGCTGTAAGTACCCAAATCCGGATCGTCCAAATCCAGTCGGAAAGTTAACCGAAATCCGTTAAGCGGCCGCTTCGGAGTTGCCAGGAACTCGTTAAACTCCCCGTTCTTTGTGCCCAGAAGCAAGGCGTCCGGGCTGCCCTTGCGTGCATCCTAACGTCGAACCGTACTTAACACGTGTCATCACACGTAAAAGCACGGCTTTCACCTGAAAACGCATTTTTCCGGCACTTTTCGGGCGTTTTGAACATTTTCCGGGTATTTATTTTAAAAACGGACAAAACCGGACCAGGGGAACAAACTTCCACCTCGGTGGTGACTCGGAGGGCACGTGGCGGCCATGCCACCTCCCTCTAGTCACCCTTCAATCAAATTCAAAGGGAAAAGACCAAAATACCCACGATTTGCAAGCCTAGTCAGTGGGACTCCACAGTGCACTTTTCCTGAAATTGCCAGCAAGTCCCCCAGATTTCCAAAATACCCAAAAACCCCCTGGATTCAGTCCAAGTCCGTCCGGACTCCTACTGCAATTTTCACCTATAAATAGAAGTTGCTGTCAAAGCCAAAAAAAAAAGAAATTGACACCCAAAATCACTCTCCTCCACGGCCCAACTGATTTTCACCCCTTCCGAGCTTCCGTTCTGTCTCGATTCGCGTGAAACCTTCGTATTTCGATCAAATACGCACCCTACTACTTCGAAACAACCTTTCGAATCACTTTCCGTGTCCCGTACACACCTCCCGAGCCAAAGGAGTCGACCCTAGCCATAGGTATAACTCCCTCTCTCTAAATCTCTCGTTCCGTCTCGGTTTACGCGCCAGTCCACTACAAGAAAAACAGGTTTTAGCGACGGAAAAATCCGTCGCTAAAAGTCAAATTTCCGTCGCTAAAACGATTTACCGACGGATTACCGACGGATTTTTTCCCTCGCTAAAACCCTCGTCGCTAATGTTTAACGACGGAATTTCATGTCCGTCGGTAATTTAGTGAGGGACCAATCCCTCGCTAATTGATTCCAAACCGTCGCTATTAACATGGATGGGACGACGAATTTATGATATTTTGCGATGGAATAATCCGTCGTTATTGTTTAAAATCCGTCGCTAAAATTTATTACATATTTTCACAATTTTATTAATTTTTTTAAATTTTCTTTTTTCAATATTTTTTATTTTTGATATACCAAATTACCGATGAATATTTCCGTCACTAATTTGATATTTTTTATTAAAAAAAATTATATATATTGCCTTATTAATATATGCTTTTGAATTTGATTTTTGTTACAATTTTTGTATTTACAACTTGATTCAAATGAGAATTTCATTTTGATTTATATGTGATTTTTCTTTTGCCATTATTATATATATATATATATATATATATATATATATATATATATATATATATATATATATATATATATATATATATATATATATATATATATATATATAGGGAGATTAAGTCATTGAGGCTTGGACGATCTAATGGGAGAGCACTAACTGATTAAATACCATTTGATTAAGAAACACGCGCAAGTACTCATACGCACACAAAATAAATTGAGTTCCATGAACTCTTCAAAGCCATTCAGACAGAGCTAGCTAAACAGATGATCTTCACAGCAAGAGATTAAAAAAAGACATTTGAAGATGTCTTCATGTTTGACACGACATTACTTAATTCTTCCATAAAGTTTGTTTGAAGCACTTGAGAGATAGCAATAGAATCTTCTACAAAGCCACCAGGGCCACCACCATCCCAAATAAAGAAGACGCCGTTTGGAGATGAAGAAGACGTCGGTTGGAGATGAAGAAGACGCCAGAGATGAAGAAGACGCCGGTTGGAGATGAAGAAGACGCCGGAGATGATGAAGATGCCGGTTGGAGATGAAGAAGACGCCGGTTGGAGATGAAGAAGATGCCGGTTGGAGATGAAGAAGACGCTGGTTGGGGAGAGAAGAAGACATATCTAGAAGAGTGAGAGAGAAATTGAGGAGGTGGGTTGGTATTGGGAAATGAAGAGAGAGGATTTGGTTTTGTTTTGTGAGAGGATTGAAAATGTGTAGGTAAGAAATTTGGACCATTGATTTAATATGAATGGACGGTTGAGATGGTGATCCAAGTGAAATAGTTTGTTAAAATGTGAGCCATTGGATTCAACTTAAAGGTGTTATTATAAATGGCTAAGATGGATATCCATGTGAAAGACAATGACTTAATAATAAATGATAATAATGATACTTAGTTTTTTTTTTTGAAAAAATATTTAATTCATTTAAAATCTAATAAAATTATTTAATAATAATAATTGTATAATAAATATAAATGCTTAGTTTTTTTTTTGAAAATATATTTAAATAGTATGTCTAATATCAATTTTTTTAAACATTTATCTAAAATATTTACATGCTTTTATTTGATTTACCCAAAATTTTAGTTAAAGTAGTATGTCTAATATCAATTTTTTTTAAATAAATTTTAGTTAAAGTAACAGTAAATAGAAATAATTCAAAATATAAATAATATTAGATAAAAAAAAATATTTACGATCTTGATAAAAAAATACTTGATAATAATACTAGTAATAATACATAATATCAAAAAAGAAAATGTTTTTATATTATATACTTTTATTTCTTTAAAAATTATTAGTAATAATACTTAATAATAATACTAATAATGATGCTATTGTTAATTATTCAATTAAATAATTGAATATATTAATATTAATACTAAGAAATAATAATATACCTAAGTAATAATTTATAGAAATATTTAGTTAATTTCTAACATATTTTATATATTTTTTTTAAAAAAAAACTTCCTTACCAAAAAATGTTTAAAATATTTATCTCAATTCAAAAATAGGGTATACCCTATACCCTATAGGGTTTAGGGTATACCCTATATCCAATACCCTATACCCAATAGGGTATAGGGTATAGGATATATCCTATACTATACCCTATAGGATATACCTTATAGGATATAGGGTATAGGGTATACCCTATAGGGTATAGGGTATAGGGTATACCCTATAAGGTATAGGATATAGGGTATACCCTATATCCTATACCCTATAGGGTATAAGGTATAGCTTATAGGGTATAGGGTATAGGGTATACCCTATAGGATATACCATATAGGATATAGTGTATAGGGTATACCCTATACCCTATAGGGTATAGGATATAGGGTATAGGATATAGGGTATACCCTATAGGGTATGCCCTATAAGATATACCCTATAGGGTATAGTGTATAGGGTATAGGGTATACCCTATAGGATATAGGGTATAGGGTATAGGGTATAACTTATAGGGTATAGGGTATAGGGTATACCCTATAGGATATACCCTATAGGATATAGTGTATAGGGTATACCCTATAGGGTATAGGGTATACCCTATAGGGTATAGGATATAGGGTATACCCTATAGGGTATAGGGTATAGGGTATACCCTATGCCCTATAGAGTATAGGATATATGGTATACCCTATAGGGTATAGGATATAGGGTATACCCTATAGGGTATAGGATATATCCTATAGGGTATAGGATATAGGATATACCCTATAGGGTATAGGATATAGGGTATACCCTATAGGGTATAGGGTATACCCTATAAGGTATATGATATAGGGTATACCCTATAGGGTATAGGGTATACCCTATATTGTATAGGGTATAGGGTATACCCTATAGGATATAGGGTATACCCTATAGGATATAGTGTATAGGGTATACCCTATAGGGTATAGGATATAGCGTATACTTTTTTTGATTTCTTTAAAAAAAAATTGGATAAAAAAAATTACTTGAGAAGTTGTTAATTAGTGATTTTTTAAAAATGTTAAGTAGTGATTTTTTTTTAAAATGTTACATAAAAAAAGTTAAGATTTAATTTTTAAAAAAAAAGTATATAAAAGAAAAAAAGAGAGACGGACAATAGCATATATTTTTTTTAATTTTTTTTTTAATTTTTTAATTTTTTTATGGCTTAGTAATATATTTGAGTTGTTTGTTAGTAGTGATTATTTTTTTAAAAAAAGTTAGGAATTTTTATTTAAAAATATATATTTTTTTATAGTTTTATCATATTTGGCCTTACTTCGTTTACATTTGAGGTAAACTTAACAATTATGTATCAATATACAATATACCATTCATATACCCTATACACTATATTCCAAATAAAATATGAATTCAAATAATTTTATACTTTATAAAATTAATATTTGATATTCACTCTTCAAAAGATATATTTTCATTTTAAAAATATAAATTACAATTAAATAATATAATTAACTTATTAAAATTTTAAGAATGTCACATATTTTTATAATATTTAGCCTTACTTCATTTATATTTGAGGTAAACTTAACAATTAGGTATTAATAAACATGCATTAGATTGTATATAAAATTAAAAAAAAAAAAAATCCGTCGCTAATCCCTCACTAATCCGTCGCTAAATGAAAATGAAATAATTTTTTTTTATTTTTCAATTCTATAGCGACGACAAACATCCGTCGGTAAAATTTTTTTACAATCCGTCACTAATCCGTCGCTAAAAGAAAATGAAATAATATTTTTTTATTTTTTTAATTCTATAGCGACGAAATACATCCGTCGGTAAAAAAAATTTGCAATCCGTCGCTAATCCGTCGGTAAATCGTCGGTAAAAAAGGCGCAATTTTTTGGCGCCACTTTTACGACGAAATAGTGAGGGAATATTGTCCGTCGTTAAATCCGTCGTTAAATCCGTCGGTAAAGTTGTCGTTTTCAGCTTTATTTTTTTTAGCTTTTATCCCTCACTATTCCCTCGCTAATCCGTCGCTATTAGCGACGGAATTGTGTCCGTCGCTAAAATTCGTCGCTAAATGACAATTTTCTTGTAGTGGTCGCTATAACCGTTTCGAACGCCGTTACCAAAATGTAGACGCCTCCGTCTAACGGGGTCCGATACGTTTTAGCCCCTCGATCCTCTTCTCTTTCCGTAAGAGAAGTAATCACGGGTTAAAACGGCGTTTCGACCCCGTTCCGTTACTTTTATTGTCATTTATCAATTCCGGATCGATCGATCCGTTGATCGTCCTTTAATTTCTGTCATTTACAATTCCGAGCCGTTTGGCCTCGTTGATCGTCATTTACAATTCCGAGCCATTTGGCCTCGTTGATCGTCATTTACGAATCCGGATCGTTCGATTCCGTTGACACTGCTTTAAATACTGTCATTTACAAGTCCGACCCGTTTGGATCGTGATAGTATTTACTTTTCAAAGTCCGAGTCGCAACCCAATTCGTTGATCGCATATCATTTAATACGCATTTTTCCCGTAAAAATCGTTAACAATGTAATGTCCGGTTCAAAACCGGAGTTCGTCCGTCGAACTCTCTTTCAAAACGCGCGAAATGACGTTCGGCCTCCGAACGCTCATCTTCAAACTAAAAGCCGCCATTTGACACTTAAAATCATTTAATACGCATTTTTCCCGTAAAAATCGTTAACAATGACTCGCACGGCTCAAAGTCGACGTTTGCCACGCAAACGCTCATTTCCGTCTCAAAATCGACGTTTGCCACGCAAACGCTCATTTCCGTCTCAAAACCGACGTTTGCCACGCAAACGCTCATTTCAAACTCAAAATCGACGTTTGCCACGCAAACGCTCATTTCCGTCTCAAAACCGACGTTTGTCACGCAAACGCTCATTTCAAACTCAAAACCGACGTTTGTCATTCAAACGCTCGTCTTTTCAAACAAAGTCACCTAATCAAACGTTTGTCATTCAAACCAAGATTAAGCTTGTCAATCAAGCCCCCATTTCAAAAGACACACACACACACACACGATTTCGAGAAAGGTAGAAAGACTCGTCATGCGAGGCGTTTCGGGCGATCTCGTAATACTCTACCCGAAACGTAACGTGACCTCCGAACCTAACAATCTCTGGTACTAAAAGCTTTTTACTCGTTTTTGCTGCCAATAAAAATGATCCCCTTTTTCAAAGCCTTTTCCTAAGTTTTTGCTACCAATAAAAACGACACCTTTTCACAATAGCCGTTTCTCAACGTTTGGGCTCAAAATACAAAAACCGCGTGGCGACTCCTCATTTTGTTCCTTCCCATGAAGCGAGGTCTCAGACACCAACCCCCCGCGAAAGACAACCGCGTTTCTCGCCGCCCCGCGCGAAATCCCGGGTAATTTCACAAGGATACCATGTCAGGGTATTCTTACGCTTGGGAGGTACATTTTCTGACTTTTCCCTGTTTATCTGTATATTTCATCTGTGCTTTATACTGAAATTTGCTCTGTTTTCTTGTACATATATGGGTGTATGCTGTCTTTTCGCTGCATAAGTTCGAGCTGAGTGAGCGTATGCCTCAGTTTCTGGATATCAGGAGATGGAGCCACTCCAACCGCACAGTGGATGAGGAGGAGGGGGAGGATTAGACCCTGACTATTGAGGAGGTGCGGGCCTTGTTGGACAACTTCAGTTTTGAGCGACAGGGTTTATATCCGTGGACCCTGTTGGAGCATGAGGTTCATGGCGTGTGGGCTTTCATTAACACGCAGAGGATCTTGGTGTCGCTAGAGAGGGATACCATGTACTTGGGCGAGAGAGTCTTCCCTCAACATGGTCGGGGTTCACTTATTCGGAGAGTGCCGGAGGATCCACCCATAGTGATGCACCCCACTCATTCTGTCACTGCCCATGCATATACCAAATACGTGAATGGATATGAGGCAGAGGATTGTGTGGTCCAAGGGGCTTCGTATGAGGAGTTCTTGCCTTGTCTAATGGGTCCCCTTGTGGTGGGTGGCAGGCAGCCACGTGCACGAGCTTCCACTTCCGCTTCTGGCTCGTCAGCTCCAGGCCCTTCGTCCCAGTATGCGGGTCCTGTGCTGCTTGTGCCGGATTATGGTCCTTCGAGCTACTCGTACATGATGGGAGGCATGCAGATGATGGGCCACATCCCGATCTCGGATCAGATTCCTGAGATTTATCGTCACCCTCCCCATGCCTCTTCGGTACATTTTTTCTGTTTATACTTTTTCTTATATCATCCATATATGTGTATACGTCCGATTTCCTCTAAGTATCTTCCTTTTGTTAACACATCATCATGTCCGCGGAGGATTACGACCGTGGATCGAGCATGATGGCCGGCTTGATGGTCATGGTGTCGAATCTCTCCGAGAAGATGTTTCATAAGGCGGCTTCGGCGGCGTCGACGATTGCCTCTGCAGTGACCCCCACTTGCGGAGCCAATCGATCATGGAGGGATGGTAGCCCCAGTGGCGGTGACGATGGAGGTGCTGGCAGCTCAGGAGGCTTGATAGCATAGTCCCCCTACCATTTTGAGAATCTTCTGAAACTTGTAATTATTGATCGGGTTGGCCCAAACATCTTTTCTTATCTTTCTGTACCTGTTAGCAAGTAGATTGAACAGCAACTAGAATTTTCTTATTTCCTAATCCTAGTTCTAATTAGTTTTATCTCTCTCGACTTCCGTGGTGATATCCACGAGGAAATAAATGGCCAATCTGGTCAGGCTTTAAGAATGGTTTTGGCATATATACTGCTTTGGAGAGATATGCTTGCAGGTTTCGAGACTTATTTCGGCAAGTCAGGGCTAGATTACTTATTTGTGCAGAAGTTCTGCAGAATTTCTAGAAGGGTTATTCCGCGCGAGAGAAGGTGTCTCGCGCGAGACACGCTTCCCAGGCAGGAGTTCTCTTCTTCTTCGAACATGATTCTGTCAGATTTTCCCTACATAAACACATGTAGTCCGGCCAAATACTTCATTCAAGCCTCTCAAACTCTAGAGATATTCTGTTAGGGTCAAATTCTTGCTTTCTTCTTCAACCCTTTGATCCATGGCTTCCAAGGAGATCGTTCCAACATCCATGATTGTTGACGATTTTTCTTTGCCACCCGAAGCAGTTCAAGCTTTCAAGCAAGCATCAAGGATTTTTGTGACCCTTCTATTCATCTCTTTAATTTTCGCTTAATGAGATGGTACCCACCGTAGAGGAATTCGCCATTATCTTGGATATGCCTTTGACAAGTGAGATTGCGATTCCTAAGTATGATAGGAATCATTCGGAGGCATTGAACGAATTATTGGGGATTCCCCTTGATACTTGCTATAAGTTGGTTCTTCGCAGATTGGTAGATTGCTCTTATTTTCCCGAATGCTTTGGTGGGGATTCGGATGATGAGGCCTTCCATGTAAACAAACGGAATTTCTTGGCCCTTTCTCTTTTTGGAGATGTATTGTTCACATGCAGGGGTGGCTTGGTTGACTCCCAATTGGTGGAAATTGTTTTGCAGGCTAGGAAACGTTCTAGGAACATCATTCAGTTAGTATTAGGTGAGACCCTTCATGGTCTTGATGAGCTACATAGGACCGGTGTCATGACTCAAGTGAGTCCTCTTCTGTTGACTATCTGGCTTAGAAAGCATCTCAAGTTGGTAGCCTCTCCGCTGGTGTATTCCCCGTTTATGTATCACATGAGGAAGCTTTTGATCAAGGATCTTTCGAAGGATGAGTGGGCTAAGCTGATTGCAAAGACCACTACTACAGATATTGCCTGGTGTCCACCATTTTGGAGGTTGAACAAGTATGGTTCCAATACCAGGGGTTTTGACAGGGTTGTGCTTTCGGGCTTGCCAGATTCCTCTTTCTATTTTCCCAAACGGGTGCTCTGCCAATTTGGTCAACAGCAAGACACTTTTATTATTGAAGGAGCCTCTCGTGAAGTGTCCTATATTGGTCCAAAGTTCACAAAGGTGCTAGCTCAAGCATGGGGTGAAGGGACCAGTCGAGATCGTTGGACGAATCTTCAAAGCTTTGATGCAAGCGTTTTCTTATCAGATAAGTACTTGGATTGATTCTTCCATAATGGTCACCCAAGTTTGGAGAAGATTGATGAGATACGGGGTCCGTTGTTAGGATATTCTTTTGTCGAGAGCAGTGTTTTGAGAAGGAGCGAGGCTCGATCTGATCCTGCTAATGTAAGAACTGATTCAACCAAAAATTTCCTTGATGGGGATTGGTATGAGAGAAGAGGTAACGGTCTCCCCGGAAAGATGCAAGCTTTGGATAGGCCTCACGTCTTCAAGAGGCTTGCAAAATCCGTTTTCACTCGCCTTGATGGATGTTTTCCTTGAAGGGTCCGAAGTGTAAAAGAGATCGAGATGATGGTAGCGATCATAGTCGCCGGCCTACAAAGTCAATGAAAGGCTGGATCCTAGAGAGTACGAAGAGATTGCTTTGATAGATCAATAGTTTTAGTTATTAGTATTTTTTTCAAGATTCTTAGCTTAGCAAATTTGTCGTTGTCGTTAGAATTTTCCTTTTGTTATCAACAAATGAATTTAATTAATATAAGGACAAGATTTGATTTTATTATTTGATTAGACCGAACCCGAAGGGTGCCTATGTTCCTCTTTTACATCAATTAAATAAGAGGCTCAGGTCGACGTAGTTCATTTTTTAGAGAAAATTGGACAAAAATTCGATTTCTGACAGAGATGCGAGACAAGGCCTCTCTCTCTCTGTCTTTTTTTTTTTCATGCACACCCTGACTTTTTCCTAGGCCGCCTTTTCAGGTTTTCAATTTAGCGAGCTTCTTTTCTTGTGCAAGCTCTAATTTTTGCCTAAGTCGTCCCTTTTGGGATTTTCGACCTAGCGAGTAATTTTTCTTTCAAAGAGGCCAAGTCATGCAAAGTACTTCTTGAGCTTGTCCATGTTGACCGGCTTCGGTAGTTGATCTCCGTCTAAGTTCACCAGCTGAAGGGCTCTCCCAGGGCGGTGTTCATGGAGAACTAGGTAGCCTACTTTGATATTCCTTGTTTTGACCTTTTTGTTGAAAGCTCTTGCCATTCTTATTTGGTAGGCTTGAGTGTGCTCGTCTGCTATCATTCTCCTTTCGTCTAGCAGGGCTAGCTCTTCGTATTTGTTTTCTAACCAGTCGACCTCGTTCACTTGGTTTTCACCCTAAGTGAAGGTATTTCCAGCTCTATAGGTAGAACGCCTTCCATCCCGTATGTGAAGGCGTATGGAGTTTTGCCGGTGGCTGTTCGGATCAAGGTGCGGTATCCCCAAAGTGCGAATAGTAGTTTGTCGGGCCAATCCTTTCCAGTGACTGCCATTTTCCTGATGATGGTTTCGATCGTTTTATTTGCGGCTTCAACTGCTCCATTCGTTTGAGGCCTGTAGGGGGAGGACTTGTGCCTTACGATTTTGTACTCTGTCAAGAGACGATCGGTTTCTTTCTCAAAGTGGGAGCCATTATCAGATATCATCTCTTGCGACACCCCATATCGACATATGATGTTGTGCTTGATAAATTCTACTACCTTCCTGGCATTCAAGATTTTGTAGGAGGCAGCCTCGATCCATTTAGTGAAATAGTCGATGGCTACTAGAACAAAACTGTGCCCATTGGTTCATGCGGGTGTAACCTTTCCAATCACATCTATGCCTCATGTAGAGAATGGCCAAGGGGATGTCATAGGGTACAGCAAGGAAGGCGGTGCATGCTGAAGGTTAGCTTGTATCGGACACTTATGGCATTTCTTGACCATGTTGGCGCAGTCTACTTTCATGGTTAACCAAAAGTACCCTTGTTTGATGATCTTCTTGGCGAGCATGTTTCCACTCATATGGGTTCCGCATACTCCTTGATGAACATGGTCCATTATCTCGCGGGCCTCTTCTTCGGTGGCCCAAAGGAGATTCCTTTTGGAGTACTTTTTGAACAGGCGATCGGCAATGATGACATAGTTAGCTCCTAATCTCTTAAGGGCAATTTGAGTTTTCTTATTAGCCTCAGGCGGGAAGGTTCCATCTAGGATGAAATGCCAAATGTCATAGTATCATGGTTTCTTATCGGAATCCTCGATGGTGGCGCACTTAGAAGACCAGTCATCCTTGCAGTCATGGAGGTCTATGACGGCGCAGTAGGCAGGAGTTGCTCATCGAGTTACTTTAAAGAGTTTTACTGCTTTCCCTGCAGGAATTTCGACCAAGCAAGCAAGCGTAGCCAGAGCATCTGCAAACTGGTTTTTATCTCTGGGGAGGTAATGGAACGAGACATCTTGGAATTGTTGCACCAACTCTTGGAGGTGTGCATTGTATCTTTGAAGGGTTGGATCTTGGATCCTCCACTTCTTCAGTGTCTGATTGATAATCAACTGGGAATCCCCAAATACCTCGAGTTCAGTTACGTTGCGTTATAGGGTTGCTTCGAGTCCCTCTATACAAGCTTTGTATTCGGCAGTATTATTGGTGGTGTCAAAGTCAAGGCGTATTGCTAGTGGAGTATAGATGTCATCAGGATCCATCAATAACATTCCAATGCCATAACCTTTCTTATTGGCTGCGCCATTGTAAGTGCTCCAATTTGAGCTTGTTAGAATTTTCGTTAGAAAATTAACGAAAGTTATAACATTTCTAACAATTCCTAACTATCCTAACTTTCCTAACAAAGTGAGGGTAAAATGGGCATTGTTATTTAAGGTTAAACCTCAAAAAGAATCTTAAAAAGCAAAACAAAAGAAGAAAACCAAAAATGGCAATGGCTGGAAACACAAAAAACTGTTCATTAATTTGAATTTCAAAAAGAAATATTCTTCTTGTCCAAAGCTGGAGCTGCATTTAATGAACAGTGCACGCCTACTGGACCTGTCCGCGCGGATAAGTATGTAAAATTCAGAGGGCTATAAATTGAGCCCTCCAGTCACAAAAATAAAGAGGAAAAACACAAATGCAACGAAGTTCTGGCGAAATATAGAGAGAAAACAGTGAGAATTCTCAAGAATTGTCACCTTTTTCTTTCCAATCTTTCCCAACTCATACTCATCCACTCACTCTCATATTAAAGCCCTAAACACTCATACACTCAAGCCAAACACTCAAGAACACAAGGAAGATTGGTAAACCCTCTTCTTCCTAACCCTAAATCTCATCCATGCATGCATCTTCAAACTACAAAATGTAGTTCTTTCATCTTCTTTCTCTAGATCTAAGAAGATCACCATGGAAGACCATCTCCATGGATGATCTTCTATAAAGATCAACATTATTTTCAAAGCTTTTCTTTCTTACTTGCAAAAATGCACTTTCAAAACCCTAAAAAAACATTTTCAAGCACTAAATCTTGATTTCAAAGGGTAAAATCCCCCTCCCCAAGCAAATGAAATGCTTAGTCCTAATGTACCCCAAGGATGGTTTGGTATAGTTGATTCACCACTAAAATGTCTAGTGATCACTAACCAAAACCTAGGGAAATGGGGACAAGCATGGATGCAAAACCCCCCTTAAAATCTTGTTTTCTTTCTTGGAAAGTTGCTGTCCAGTAGCAATTTTCCCAGACCTCAGTCCATGGTCTTAATTTTTGGACACAGATGAACTTGGAATTTGGTGTTGACTACAAAACACTTTTTGTAGCCAACATCCAGAGCTTTCCAGAAATATTTTTACCTTATTTTTTGGGTGAGTAAAACTCCTCTTTTCAATTTTTCTTTCAGAGGCTAGTTCATCAGCTTCTGGGAATCCAGATCTCATATCTGAGGTTTCCAGAAGGTTTTGACCCCTCAAATCTTCTCCAAAATGGAAATTTCTTTCACACAAAGTTTATTCAAGGAGTCTAGAGAAACTTTCATTCTCTGAGTTCATCCAGATTATGAAGTTTTAGGACCCTTGAATCCATTTCAAAATCAGGTGTCTGCTGCCATTTCCTTCTGGCAGAAGTGACTTCTCAACTTCAAAAGGTTTTTTGAGTACCAAATCTCAAACCAAAAATTCTCCAAAAAATCATGGGATCAGTTTAAAGTCTTAAAAAGACATCCCAATTTTTACTTTTTCCAGTTTCAACTTATTTTGGCCAAAACACAGACACACACACACACACAAATGATTTTCAGCTTGGAAGACTCGTTTTTACGAGGCGCGTCGGGTGCACACTAACGTCCTTCCCGACGCGTAACATGACCTCCGAACCTAAATCTCTGATCTCGGGCTTTTTTCAAAGTTTTGGCCTTCAAAATTAAAATGGCGTGGCGACTCCGTTTTTTCGGGTTTTATTTGGTTTTTCAAAGAAACGCACAAAAGCCGAATTTTTTCCCATATCGTCACAGTGGCGACTCCGCTGGGGAGGTTAAGCTTTTTAATAAAAAAAATGGTATTCGGTATATTGGTGGAAACCACTAAATTTCCCGTTATCGCCTCCTAACACGAGTCGGGGATAAATTGTGGTCTAACAATCCCACGTACCGGTATCACCGTTTTCAAAAAAAAAAGCTTTTGAGGGTCAAGCTTCCGTCCCGGCTTCGAAAATCATTTTCGTGTGTGTGTTGATTTTTGCACAGTTTTCATGTTGTTTTGGCCGCCTCGGAGAAAGTCAAAATTTTATTTGTCGGAATAATGTCCCTAGCTTGTCGGAATTTTCATGCTTACGTGCTTATGTGCTCATAAAAAAAAATTCAAAAAAAAAAGATTTTCAAAAAAAAAAAGAGAAAATTTCCAAAAAAAAATCACGCATCATATTTTTAAGACACATAAAAAAAATCTCTATTTTACTCAGAAAAAGAATATAGGCGCTTGCACACTACGCGCACGTGACCGTACCTTTGCACACTACGTCCTTAACCCGGGGAAATCCTTGTCGCGGTCCGTTTGGTCTTATTACGCCTCTCGGATGAGCACAGGACTACCCAAACATCCCATGGAGCCTCGTGTCGACCATGCACTTGTCCGTGACACACTTTGTCCGAGACCCGGTTGGTTTTTAATTACAGTGCATGTCATGCCCTGTCCGTGTATAGACCTTTCCTTTCAAGCCTTTGTCGGCATACCGACTCAATATCTCTCGGGTCCCTAATCGAGTCGCTAATCGGTCGAAGTTACGCGGTTTTCCGCCGCGGACTTTGACCAAGATATTGACCAGGCGCCTTGACTTCGGCTCGGCGGCACAAATTATACACGACTCCCGGCATTGACACTTTGAGTCATCAAGGATTAACGGTTATTCCATGCCTAATTACGGCTTAGCGACGACAAGTCAAGATCAATGCGGACATTTATCGGTCAAATCATGCCGACTTTTCGTCGAGCTCTCGGACACGATCTTGACTTTCGGCGTCGGCTTTGTCCGTAATTTACATCGAATGCTCGTTAAGACTCGATTACCCGCCGGACTTTTAGGATCGTTTTTCTTTCGGTCGGTGGGACCCGCTTGCCCTATAGGACCCTCGCCGAGGCTGTCCACCTGGGAGGTCGAAATACGGGTGGAATACGAGGGGCTTATAGACGTAGTGACGGGGCCCACTGATCCGGGGAATCGAGTAGTTTGCGAAAAAGAAGAGCAATCTTTTCCAACCGATTAGGTTAATAAAACATGTTTTAAGTAAACGTGAACAAATAAGCGCATGTTGCATGAGCCTAAAGCCCAAACACCTACCCTCCTTCCATTCCTAGACATCGAACCTTCGTGTCCTTTCCCCAGACTCCGCACAAAGCTTGGTTTCGGGCACCGGGTCACCGTTTGATCAGGTTGGGAAGAGTCAGCGCATCGTCGGCTTCGCCATTTGTTCCGACTCCGGGTTTGAGAATGTACGCATCGGCCGGTAATGATGGGGATAACGTTGCTCCGTCCTCCGTAGAGTCCCTCGGAGCAGGACCGTGTGGATCCGGTTGGTAGAGCAAATGAGACTTCGGCATGAGGCTCAAATTGATGACCTACTAGGGGTAGTCGCAAGTCATGGTTTGACTATCGATCTCAATTCCGATGGCACTTTTACCGCAAAGACGAGAAGAGGGTTCTCCTCCTCTTCTTAATAGTCCCGGATACATCAAGATGCTACCCCAAGATTCCTATGTTTCCACCGCCGGTACTCCTGCCCGCCGACTTACGGGCAAGCGGCCCCCAAACGGCGGTCGGGGGACGAAAGAGTTCGGTATCTTGTCGGTTGTCCCCTCTCAAGGTGATGATCCCACAAATATCGGCTGAGTGATGAAAATCGAGGAACAGTTAAAGAAATATGGTCGGCCATCAAATCCACGGAAGAACGCCGGAAACGGACGGCGAGCTGGATTGAAGAGGCCACACGCCACTTTGGGACCTTAACAATATCCCAAGCGGCGGGGCTGCCTTGAAGGACAAACATATGCCCGTTCCCGGGACCTCACTATCTCTCATTATCCGGCGGAGTCCAATCACTCGCTACCGGGCGAGCCCGGCGGCCAGATCCCCGGACCGGTTCCACTCAAAGTCCTTCCGGCCACCGCTCAACTTGAAGTCCCAAATCCGCCACCGGTAGTAGAACACATTTGGTGGGATATTTGTGGCTGTCCCGATTGCCTTGAAAGGGACTATCGGGATTGGATACACGAGGATCGTCCTCCTAAGAAAAAGAAAATTTCCTCCCGCCAAAAATTGAAGGAGAGATTCGAGGCCGGTGATAACGGTGTGGGAACGCTCGGGGAGCCATCTCGGGGATTTGATTATTATGTACTCTACTCCGGTCAGTCTTCCCCAAAGCAAAAAGGGGTAAAAGAGCGAGAAAAACCTTGCCAATGACGGGATTGAGACCTTCGGATGCAGTGCTGCAGACGGAAGTCCGGCCCCCTCGGGGTCAGCCCAAGGTTCGGTTTGTCCGGCTCAGAGTATCCACCGATGAAGAAAAACCGGCGCCGGTCAGCGCTCCCACTCAATCAACATGTTGGCTGGAGATGGCAACCGCCACAAAAGGCATCGGTATAACCCGGGGGCTTCGGCAAAGACTGCGCCTCACAAGAAGAAGGCACGAAGTGACCGGCGATGAATCTCCATCCCGAGACAAGGACCAAATCTATGATCCTCACCTATATGGAAGTATGATCACCTTCTGCGATGAAGATTTGCCAAGAGATGTCTCCCAACACAATGAAGCTTTGTACATCACTATTCGGCTCAACACCATGTCACTCCCACAGGGTATTAGTGGACAATGGATCATCGGTAAATGTCCTTCCCCTCGGCATGATGAGGGCCCTCCGCATAAATGAAAGGCGCGTGATCCACATCTACCCGGATTGTCAAAGCCTACGACGGTTCGTCTCGTCCCATTCTAGGGACGGTGACTCTGGAACTGCAGTACGAAACCCAAATGGTGCCCGCGAAGTTCCATGTAATGGATATCCCCTCCAGAGTTCACGGCCCTACTAGGGCGCCCTTGGTTGCATCACATGAAAGCCGTAGCCTCCACTCTCCACCAATGCGTCAAATTCATCAACCGGCGAGACCTTGAAGTCATAAGGGGTGACGGTTTCCTCATAAGGAACGAAGAATGAAACAATAGCCAAGAACGCCCACGGTCAAACACCGGGGCTACATCCTTCAAGAGGCAAGTCTCGCCGGCATCCTTTGGAATCCGGCAATGCCAACTATGTCGACACACTCAAGCGAGCGGACTCAGAAGAAGTTCGATTCATCAAATTCAATTGCTATTTCCAACACTTGGAGGCGTCTTTGGAAGGAAAGGCTGAACACCGCCATGATACGGGCACACAAGTCCCCGGTCCTCAATCACGGATTTGTCGGTATTACGCAAACCCATTCTTTGGCCTCGCCGGCGAGGAGATTTTCATGATAAAAGTCGGCAAACACCGACGGACTCGGCTCGAATCTATGAACGTCGTGTGGGACGTCCTCCTTGCGAACTACCTACCAAGCCTTTCCGCTCGAGTATGGGACATGAGATTTTCTAGCGGCTCACCGAGACGCAATGCGTCCTTACATCCGGATTGAGCGATCGATTATGACGAAACGGAAATCCCGGGATTGAGGAAGATCCCTACATCCACATGCTCGGCTTTCGAGATGCCAAACACAATTGATTACGGTCCGAGACAAAGAGATGATAGCAACGGCGGAAGAGGGAGCACGAGACCATGCCTTTCCCGAGTTGTGAAGCCACCAGCAGCGATGCCGCTAAAGAATTGGGAAACTCTCTCGGGCCCGTTCGCGACCAAGGAGGAAATGATCACCAAGCTTGGATTGGTCCCCGTCCTTTCGTGTCAACCTTTCTAAAAGTCCTCCGAGTCTCTCATTGTTGAGTTCGAGTCTCTCGAGTCGTCCGATGACCTCACGCACGAAGACTACGAGTGCGTAGCCAACGTTGTATTCCCCTTCGTCTTCAATGAAATGATGAACCTTTACGAGTATCCCTTAATCGCCACTTTAACTAATGATGAATTAACTAATAATCTAAAAACGAGTTAATAACGATTCACTAGATGAAGAGGCGAGACACATTAAATGAACAATATATCAAAGAAATCTTTAAGCGGAGTTGTCAGGAAGAGGAAAATCGAGCCCAAGTGCCGAAGAGATTTTGACAAGTGTGAATTTGGGAGGCTGCGGAAGAGCCTAAAGAGATGCGATTGGTGATTTCCCGCAAAGTCCTACAAAATCCTCAATTCAAAGAAAGTTGCCCTCTTCATCAAAGAAAACATCATGTGCCGATATGGGTTGCCGGCGAAATCATTTCGAGATAATGGATCCCACTTCGAAGGGAATGTGAAAAAGCCTTTGGCGGAATTCCGAATAACCCGTCACAAGTCATCACCTTACGGGCCCCAAACCAACGGAGCCGTCGAGGCGGCAAACAAGACTCTGGAAAATATCATCCGGAAAATGGTGCATCCAAGGCGGAGATTGGCCCGAGAAGTTACACTTGGCACTCTGGGGCTACGGAACATCAATCGAACGACAGCCGGGAAACACCTTTTGCCCTCACATACGGAATGGAAGCCGTACTCCCAATCGAGCTGGAAATCCCTCGCTCCGTATCTTTGCTGGAAAGCCGGATCAACGAGGTCGAATGGCTCCAGTCGCCATGATGAATTGGCCCTACTAGACGAACGCCGGCGAAGGCCATGGAACACATCCGGGCCTATCAAGGAAGAATGGCCGAGCCTTCGACAAGAAAGTAAAGCATCGGGAAACCCGAGAAGGGGATCTCGTTCTAAAAGAAAAGCCCCCGGTCCGTATCAACCCCTCGGCAAATGGGAGCCTGTATGGGTCGGGCCATATGTCGATCCCGAAGATCTTCTCGGGAGGAGCCATGCAACTTGCGGACCTCGACGGGAATCCCTTTGTACACCCGGTGAATGGTGACAAGGCTTGCGAGATACTACGCGTAAAAAAAAAAAAAAAAAAAAAAAAAAAAAACAAAAAAAAACAACAAAAACAAAAAAAATCAAACAAAAAAACAACAAAAAAAAAAGAGTGCTAAAAGAGCAATACCCAACTAGGTTAGAAACCCGAAAAGGGCGACCTAGGTAAAAAACGAGGTTGCACAAAAAAAAAAAAAAACAAAAAAAAAAACAAAAAAAGAGTGCTAAAAGAGTAATACCCAACTAGGTTAGAAACCCGAAAAGGGCGGCCTAGGTAAAAAACGAGTTGCAC
Organism: Adenophora triphylla var. japonica; assembly: GCA_022495995.1. Lineage (NCBI taxonomy): Eukaryota > Viridiplantae > Streptophyta > Magnoliopsida > Asterales > Campanulaceae > Adenophora > Adenophora triphylla. The sequence continues at coordinate 137,793 of JAFEMH010003343.1, forward strand.
CAAAAAAAACAAAAAGAGTTCACCGGGTTGAACTACGAAGACTGAGCTCCTCAAAATGAGGGGAACGTAGGCGGCGGAAACGGTTCGGTCTAAAGCACAAATAAAAGCCATACTTTGGCATCAATACAATTGATCGAGACCATGAAAGCGTCTCGAAAAACTCTAAAGCAATTCAAATATTCATTACAAGTTAAAAGCTCTTTGATGAGTCTAAGCCCGATTCATTCCTACAAGCGGCAACTGCTAAAGGAAAACTAAGATACATAATCAAACTAATGTGTCTGTCATGGCAAGAAAGGGATACTTGGAAACCTCGGAGTCACTCCAAGCCACTCGTGCGGCCTCTCCCTTCTTCTTCCCCCTCCGAGTCTTTCTCTTCGAACCGGAAAAATGTCGGTATTCCTCCTACCAAGCTGCGGTATAGGAACAGGTCCTATCAAACCGGCCTCTGTCGGGGCCTTAGTAGCCCTAGCGTCATCCCTCATCTCCTGTAACCTAGGCGGTAACATAGGAGCCCTCCTCTCCTGTCTCTTGACGTAAGCCTCGTAATCGGTCCACGGCGTCTCCGCTCTGTCATGAGGATTGGCCCTCGCCTCGGCCCTCCTCCTCTCGAAGCTTGATCAGGTCCTCCGCACCCATAATGGCCTCACGCCGCCTCAAAATAGCCACCTGAGTCCCTCCCAGATGCCTCTCATACCAATCCAGGTACCAAGTGGTCAGGAACACCGGTCTCGGACGCCTGAGAATGACCCGAGGAGGAAAGGCATCGTACCTCCATACTCGGGAAAGAAATGGAAACACCGAGGGATCATCCATGGAAACAGGAGCCACCACCCTGGTAGCTATATCATCAAAACCCTCCAAAGGAACCTGCTCCAAGCCAAACTGTCTCGGGACCCAGCCGGAATGTAGAAAGCTGGTGAGAAAGCCCCGGAAGCATAACCACATGGGACCCGTCCTGAAGCACTCTGCGAGTCTCCACCCGCCAATGAGGCACCAACCATCTGATATCTTCAGTCTGGCAACCCGCCATCCAACGTGCCCACGAGCCCTGATCATCAAAGTCTACATCAACACCTCTCCTGGCAAAAGTCCAAGGCCTGATCATATCAGAGGTTTCCCGAAGAACCCCAAACGCTCCATCGGCCACGGGGTCAAGAGAAACGGGCTGCCCCGTGCATGTACCGCCGTCCGGTAGCTAATGCAGTCGAGAGCACGAAAAGTCTCCCCAAGAATCAAAGGAACGACATCTACGCCGGGCGACAATGGACGACAACATCCAGCAGAGATCGATGGCAAATCCCGAAGGAATAGACCATGAACAAAGTGCCGAACATGCAAAGTGCAAAGGCATCCCAATAGGCGTCATCCACCAAGCCTAAGCCCCTAAATCTGTCGGGAAGACCGGAAATATCAAAATGGTCGGGACCGCGGATCATGCCTCGTGCTTCCTCCAGGGAAAGATGAAGAAGGTTGCACAACTTGTCAACAAAAGAAGCTCCTCCGGACAAAGGAATTGCTATCTCCTCCACCTCCGGACCTCCAAGCAAGGCCCGAAATTCTTCCACGGTCGGAATAATCTCGTTGAAGGAAAGGCAAAAGACATGCCTTCTAGTATCCCAAAACGAAGAAGAAGCCCTTAAGAGGTCATAATCCGGAACCAATTCTTTGAGAGACCACAAGCATCGTACCTTGTACCGTTCTTCAAAGAAAGACCTTCTCTCATGCATAATTTCCCGGGACCAATCCTTGAACTTGTTGAAAAATGACATTTGGGATTCTTGGGATAACTTTGAGGGAGCTTTTCTAAGGCTTTCCATGGTTTTTCTCTCTTTCTCCCCGAAAATGGCTGTTTGAATTTGGAGGTTGAAGAGGATATTTGAATTTGAAATAAAGCAAAGCCGGTTAAAGCCAAATCAAAGGACGAGTGTCGAGATGTCTTTGTCCCCATCCGCGCGGATACGTTTGTTCCCCATCGGAAAAACACCACCTTGATCAAGTTTGCTACACCAAAAGAGGAATATTCTGTCCCGGTTGCTCGAAATCAGTGCAAAAACCTCCCCAAACCAGTCCATATACCAAACACCCTTGCAAAAAAAAAAAAAAGGCTCATGCGACACTGCATTCATATTGCATTGCATTCATAAATAAAATCCTAAATTATTACATTCCAAAAAAAAAAGAGAGTGTGCATAAAAAAAAAAACAAACAAACATAAATAAAATCCTAAATTATTACATTCCAAAAAAAAAAGAGAGTGTGCATAAAAAAAACAAACAAACATAAATAAAATCCTAAATTATTACATCAAAAGAAAAATGTGCATAATCTGTACAAATCTAAATCTCAAAAAAAAAAAATCAATCAAAAAAAAAAAGATCAATCGGAGTCTCCAGCACCCGATGTCTCCCCCCGGCCCCTCTTGCGACTCGGGCCCGCCTCGTCAGAGCCACGAAAGTCTCGGGCTCGAGAATCATCCTCATCTCCAGAAAGAGGCTCGTCGGGACCAACCGGCACACTCTGATAGGGTAAACCCAGATCCCTGAAGAAGTCGTACCCGAAGGTGAAGGCGTCCGACTCCTGAACATACGGAGACGACCCACCGTGCCGCCAGACGTGTCCCTGCCCGTGCGGATCCCCAAGAATGACGTGATCCGAAGGCAGTGCCGCGCGGTGATCAATGAGAGGAGAAAGAGGGGTCTCGGAAGAAGTCTCCGAGGGAATAGGAGAAGCCTCCCGTCGGACGGAGTGCCGGCCGTGGTCTCCTCGCCCTAGCCTGAGGTGCCCCGCAAGCAACCATCCTCCGTATGAATCTCTTAGCCCCGATCACTTGCTTCGTCAGTGTCTCGACGACCACCTCCGAAAACTGCACAAAAGCAAAAGCGTCAAAAAAAAGTGATGCTAAAGATGATGAAACAAAAGAAAGAAAAGAAAAAGAAAAGGTGAAGCCATACCTTCATACCCGGACGAGGCCGGAAAGCTCGTGGAAGCCGCTCGGGCTGAGGGATCTGCACCCTCAATCGGACCCCATCCTGGATGTAGGAAAAATCCGTCCGAGGGTACCGCGGGATCCCAAGCCCCTCCCTCTCCAAAACCTGAGGCATCCTCAGCCTCCTCAAGACGAACGTCGCATATGGCTCGATCGCCACGAAGTCCGAGAAGTGCGGCTGCTCGGTAATCGTCCCAGTCACGGACCGATCGCTCGGGTGCATCATGTCGGCGGGAGGCTCCACCGGTGTCCTCAAAGGCGAATTCATGCCATGCTGGCGCGTCACCCTCTCTCCCGGATAGTAGGCGTCGCAAGTCGGGCCCCTCAAAATCCTCCGCATTGTCCGGATCTCGGCGCCCTTCGGTGCGCTAACTCAAAGCGATCCCAGGGGAAGAATATCATCCCCTCATCCGTCTCGGCCTCCCGTCAAAGGAAGGCAATCCGCGTACCTAAGAGTCGTCGCCCCCGGAGCTTATCTTCTCCCGGGCATGCTTGGACCAAGACGCATGGCCGGATACGCCCGACGTACTCCGCGGCCGCCTCCACACCGTGACGTGGAAAAACTCCAACGCCCATACACTGCGAAAGGTAAAAATCCAATCAATCTGATAGGGCAAATAAAAGTGCGTGCTCAAAGGAAAGAGGGAAAGCAAAAGAGAGCTTATACCTCGAGCAAACTCGAAGCAAGATCACGGGGAGCTCACAGCCTTCCTGGCCGTATCTATCAAGAGCGAAGTACGGCTCACCACCTCGGCCTCCCCTCAGAAATATCTCCAACCGTCTCCATGTCCTCTAAGGACCTCAAGAAGGCAAAGACCGCCGTCCCTCAAAGATGACCAAAGAGCGTGCTCGAGAAAGTAAACCACGTAAAGGCCCCGGCAACTGACGGCGCCTATCCTCTCCTCCCCACCCTCATAACTCGCTATGGTCTCCACGATCTTGCCGTAGACCACGGCATACTCCATCCCCATCCCCTTTTGGGAATAGGGGAAAATCCCCAAGAGCTCTGGCAGATCGGCATCGCTGTAGCCAGCCCGCCACTCAATGCTGCGTCCATTGAAGGACAGACCGTGATCGCAAAGCATAGTCGAAGGCGTAAGCCGCCTCGCCCCGTAAGAAGTGGAAGGTGTGGGTCGCGTCCCACCAAAGGCCGCGCTGCAGCAAACATCAAGCTCCTTGCACTTAGGGAACTTGACCGTCCCCTCAAGCACTCGACAAACTCCTGCAGCCCCGTCTCGACAACGATCCGTCTCTGACTCGCAAAGCTCCTCGACCCGCATTCGGAAGCCGGTCCCACAAGTCAATCACAGTACTCCACCGATCCTCGAGTCTTCATTTTGTTCAAAGCTCAAGCTCCGTCACAAAACGGTTTCCGCCCGTCAAAAAAAAAAAAAAAGAGAAAATGTCAAAAGATTGCATTTGCATTAAAAAAAAATTCGACAAAGATAACAAAGATACAATGAGCATAGCCCCATTTTTCTCGCATGAAATAAAACAATTTTCAGCAAGTCCCAATGCATTCAAAAAAAATGCATTCCTACGGAAGTAAAAACTCCGTCCCATTTTCAACAAAAAGAATGCATACATGCATATCATCCATCTTACATGCAACGGGAGGAAAAATCCGTCCCACTTTTCAAAAAAAAAAAAAATCCTAAACATACATACATTTCATATTGGCAAAATGCCCATTCTTTCGAAACAAAATGCATGCATTGCATCATCATTCATCAATATCAAAATTCAAAAAAAATCATCATCATCAAGAACATGCAATATTCAACTCCAAAAAAAAAAAATCACAATTCTTCGAATTTTCACATGAAATTTTCAAACTAAAAAAAAAAATGTGGCAAAAATGCCAATTCTTTTTCCCAAGCAAAATGCACATTTTTTGGGACACTCACAAATTCATTGCAATATTACATATCATCAATATCAATATTCAATATTCAAAAAAAAAAAATTCAAAAATCATCCAAAAATTTCAAACAAGAAATCAACAAAGGGATCAAAGGGTTTCAAAGTATACCGTTCGGAGATGCGGATCCGAAGCCCAATGTTGCCAAGCATCGGGGTAATGCTCCTCCTCAACCGATTGCGAAAGATTGTAATGCCTCCTCATCCGGACGAGCTCCAATCGCCTCTCCGCTACCGGGCCACGTCCTTGACCTTGAAAAGCGCCTTCCCCGTGTTCCATTGCTCGAAAAATCAAGAAAAACGGACGAATTTTGAAGCTTCTAGGGCCAAAAATGGCTGTTCTCCTCGTTTCTGTCTCCCTCTCTCTCGGCAACTGCAAAAATTGGACTGAGGAAGAAGAAGGGCGTTGGCCCCATTAATATCCCTGACTTTCCATTCCTGCCCGCGCGGATGGGATTGTCAGGGTCAAAATGACCCTTTTGCCCCTTAAAATTTCGTGACTCGCACCCCCCTTAACTTGACAAAGTTAACCAAAGTTAACCAAAGTCAGCCCCTTGTCAAGAAAATTGCCCCCGGCAGTCAAACGTAAGACCGAGTGACCCGAGAAAGATAACGAGATCCCGTATCTTTCATCAAAATCATCCACCGGCAGTCAAACGTAAGACCGAGTGCCCCGAGAAAGATAACGAAATCCCGTATCTTTCATCAAAATTGCCCCCTAAGCCAAACGTAAGACCGAGTGACCCGAGAAAGATAACGAGATCCCGTATCTTTCATCAAAATCATCCACCTAAGAGCCAAACGTAAGACCGAGTGCCCCGAGAAAGATAACGAAATCCCGTATCTTTCATCAAAATTACCCCTAGTCAAACGTAAGACCGAGTGACCCGAGAAAGATAACGAGATCCCGTATCTTTCATCAAAACTACCCCTACAGCCAAACGTAAGACCGAGTGACCCGAGAAAGATAACGAGATCCCGTATCTTTCATCAAAATCTCCCTAAGTCAAACGTAAGACCGAGTGACCCGAGAAAGATAACGAGATCCCGTATCTTTCATCAAAACTACCCCCTAGCCAAACGTAAGACCGAGTGACCCGAGAAAGATAACGAGATCCCGTATCTTTCATCAAAATCTCCCTAAGAGCCAAACGTAAGACCGAGTGCCCCGAGAAAGATAACGAAATCCCGTATCTTCATCAAAATTACCCCCTAGCCAAACGTAAGACCGAGTGACCCGAGAAAGATAACGAGATCCCGTATCTTTCATCAAAATCTCCCCTAGCCAAACGTAAGACCGAGTGACCCGAGAAAGATAACGGATCCCGTATCTTTCATCAAAATTACCCCGGCAGTAAACGTAAGACCGAGTGACCCGAAAAGATAACGAGATCCCGTATCTTCATCAAAATCTCCCTATAGCCAAACGTAAGACCGAGTGCCCCGAGAAAGATAACGAAATCCCGTGATCTTTCATCAAAATTACCCCTAGCCAAACGTAAGACTGAGTGACCCGAGAAAGATAACGAGATCCCGTATCTTTCATCAAAATCTCCCTATAGCCAAACGTAAGACCGAGTGACCCGAGAAAGATAACGGATCCCGTATCTTTCATCAAAATTACCCCTATGCAGTCAAACGTAAGACCGAGTAACCCGAGAAAGATAGCGAGATCCCGTATCTTTCATCAAAATCATCCACCAAGTTAGTCAAACGTGAAGATTCTCAATTTCCTGCAGATTTGAATACGTCTCGATTCTCCTCAAAGAAAGGCTAACGAAATCCCCAAAGAAAGTTAACTAATCCCAAAAGCCAACGAAATCTCGAGTAGTGCTCGAACTACGAAAGGGCTTGATTCCCACTAGGGATACGTAGGTAGCCTATCATTAGGTCCAGCCCCTCGACCAAAACGGTCACCCTCTCCTTCGGCAGCAGACGAAGTCCACCGAAAGGCCATTTCAAATTAAGGTTCGAGGCACCTAAAAAGCCATCTTCAAGGTTCGAGGCACCTAAAACGCCATCTCCAAGGTTCGAGGCACCTAAAACGCCATCTTCAAGGTTCGAGGCACCTAAGACGCTATCACTAGAAAGCGATAAATCGCAATCATCCCCAGCAGAGACCGAAAATGGTCATTCCTATCCCTAGCAGAGCGGATAGCCATCAGACCGAAAATGGTCATCTCTTATCCCCAGCAGAGTTTCTTTCCAGCAAACGTAGAACTCGCTCATCAGGTTCGAGGCACCTAAAACGCCATCATCTCCAGGGTCAAAGACCCGAACTACGACTGGCTTGATTCCCATTCGGGATACGTAGGTAGCCTATCGCTAGGTTCAGCCACCCGATCACTCGATCATCCTGCCAAATATGGAGCCTTACTCTTATCGACGACCCCGCTTCCTTCGAAAGCGCCGTCGCCGAGGGGCTACTGTAAGTGCTCCAATTTGAGCTTGTTAGAATTTTCGTTAGAAAATTAACGAAAGTTATAACATTTCTAACAATTCCTAACTATCCTAACTTTCCTAACAAAGTGAGGGTAAAATGGGCATTGTTATTTAAGGTTAAACCTCAAAAAGAATCTTAAAAAGCAAAACAAAAGAAGAAAACCAAAAATGGCAATGGCTGGAAACACAAAAAACTGGCTGTTAATTTGAATTTTGAAAAGAAATATTCTTCTTGTCCAAAGCCGGAGCCGCATTTAATGAACAAAGGCACGCCACCGGACCCGTCCGCGCGGATAAGTATGTAAAATTCGTAGGGCTATAAATTGAGCCCTCCACTACAAAAATAAAGAGGAAAAACACAAATGCAACGAAGTTCTGGCGAAATATAGAGAGAAAACAGTGAGAATTCTCAAGAATTGTCACCTTTTTCTTTCCAATCTTTCCCAACTCATACTCATCCACTCACTCTCATATTAAAGCCCTAAACACTCATACACTCAAGCCAAACACTCAAGAACACAAGGAAGATTGGTAAACCCTCTTCTTCCTAACCCTAAATCTCATCCATGCATGCATCTTCAAACTACAAAATGTAGTTCTTTCATCTTCTTTCTCTAGATCTAAGAAGATCACCATGGAAGACCATCTCCATGGATGATCTTCTATAAAGATCAACATTATTTTCAAAGCTTTTCTTTCTTACTTGCAAAAATGCACTTTCAAAACCCTAAAAAAACATTTTCAAGCACTAAATCTTGATTTCAAAGGGTAAAATCCTCCCCAAGCAAAATGAAATGCTTAGTCCTAATGTACTCCTATGCTAAGGATGGTTTGGTATAGTTGATTCACCACTAAAATGTCTAGTGATCACTAACCAAAACCTAGGGAAATGGGGACAAGCATGGATGCAAAACCCCCCTTAAAATCTTGTTTTCTTTCTTGGAAAGTTGCTGTCCAGTAGCAATTTTCCCAGACCTCAGTCCATGGTCTTAATTTTTGGACACAGATGAACTTGGAATTTGGTGTTGACTACAAAACACTTTTTGTAGCCAACATCCAGAGATTTCCAGACATATTTTTACCTTATTTTTTGGGTGAGTAAAACTCCTCTTTTCAATTTTTCTTTCAGAGGCTAGTTCATCAGCTTCTGGGAATCCAGATCTCATATCTGAGGTTTCCAGAAGGTTTTGACCCCTCAAATCTTCTCCAAAATGGAAATTTCTTTCACACAAAGTTTATTCAAGGAGTCTAGAGAAACTTTCATTCTCTGAGTTCATCCAGATTATGAAGTTTTAGGACCCTTGAATCCATTTCAAAATCAGGTGTCTGCTGCCATTTCCTTCTGGCAGAAGTGACTTCTCAACTTCAAAAGGTTTTTTGAGTACCAAATCTCAAACCAAAAATTCTCCAAAAAATCATGGGATCAGTTTAAAGTCTTAAAAAGACATCCCAATTTTTACTTTTTCCAGTTTCAACTTATTTTGGCCAAAACACACACACACACACACACAAATGATTTTCAGCTTGGAAGACTCGTTTTTACGAGGCGCGTCGGGTGCACACTAACGTCCTTCCCGACGCGTAACATGACCTCCGAACCTAAATCTCTGATCTCGGGCTTTTTTCAAAGTTTTGGCCTTCAAAATTAAAATGGCGTGGCGACTCCGTTTTTTCGGGTTTTATTTGGTTTTTCAAAGAAACGCACAAAAGCCGAATTTTTTCCCATATCGTCACAGCCATCGAAAAATAGTTGCCACTTATTTTCGTCCTCTATACTCATGATGTCCTCATCAGGGAATCGCGGGTCTTCCCTCTTCACTTCGTCGCAAGGAAATTCGGCTAACTGATATGCGAATACACTCCCCCTAACGGATTTCTGAGTGACGTAAGTGATATCATATCCCGCGAGCATGAAGTACCATTTGGCCAAGCGCGAAGACAAATCGGATTTGTCAAGGACGTATTTCAGAGGATCCATTCGTGCAATGAGACGAACTGGAAAGGCTTCCATGTAGCATTTTAATCTCTGTGTTACCCAGACGAGCGCAGCACAAGACTTATTGAGTGGAGAGTAGTTGATTTCACTTCCTTGGAATCGACGACTAACAAAGTAAATTGCATTCTCTGTGTGGGAATCTGGCTGTTCTTGAGCAAGCATAACCCCAGTGCATTGTCAGTAACTGTGAGGTAAATTTTCAAGGGTTTCTCCTTGTGCGGTGGAACTAGGATGGATGGGGAAGTTAAGTAGTGCTTAACTTCCTCGAATGCTTCTTGGCATTCCTCGGTCCACTCTTGTGGTGTCGTGGCCGGTAGTGTTTAGAAACTTGCAGAAGAGATGATGAGCATGATTAGCCGGAAGATCTTTCTTTGGTGGGCCACCTTCTCTTGGTTTGATTTTTCCATTCTTGATAAGTACATCGAGAAATTCTTCTTGGGTGATCCCTTCGAGTTTGTCGTAGTATCTATCTCTTTTCTTCTTTTGTGGTGGAGGTAACGCTGAGTATTTACCATTTCCAGGATGATTGAATACTATGGCATTGGCGGAAGCATCCTTGGAGTTAGAAGAGGAAGAGGAGCTCTTGTTGTAGCGGAAACCACTTTCTTTCTTGGCTTCTTTCTTTTGTTTGATGAGGTCATCTACTCGAATGCCGGATTTGTGGAGTTCGGCAAAGCTAGGGAAATAGTTACCTCCGAGTTTTTCATGATACTCTTCTCGAAGACATTGAATGAGAATGTGGATTTGTTCGTCTAGGCTGGGCCTATCAACGATTTCGGTCAGCTTGGTTCTCCATCTTTTGACGAAGTCTGTAAATGATTCATTCGAGAGTTGCTTGGTTTGCTCGAGGTCCATTCTAGTAGTGCGGTAAGTAGAGTTGTCCTCAAATTACTTTTGAAAGGCACGACTTGCGAGTGGCCAATCAAGCCTTGTGGAGAGTGGAAGGGTCATATACCAATCTCTAGCGGCACCATCAAGAGTTTGTGGGAAGCATTGAGCTAGCAGGTTGTCATCAACACCCATAGGCAGCATGGCCGAAGACTAGGTTTCCAAATGAGTTTTTGGACAAGTAGTGTCATTGAATTTTACAATGTCGGGTGTTTTGTATTTTCTAGGAAGCTTTGACATGAATTGACGAAGAGTGTCATATTCAATAGAGAACGAGGCTCCCTTGCTCACATCGAGGGATGCGAGTTTCTTTTCTAGCATTGCCATGGTAAGGGGTTCGTTCTTGCTTTCCCCCTTGCCTTCTTTCTTGGAAGTATAACTTTCGTTGTCAGAGGAGGAAGATGATGAGCTAGGCTCATACTTCTTTTTCTTGTTTTTGCTTTGGCGACGACTCGCTAGCCTTTCTTGGTGTATGATTCTCTTCTTCTTCCAAGGAATGAATCATTTTTCTTTCTTTTCTTTTGTGGCTATACTGTCTGCGCCCTAAGCTCTCGAATTTCTTCCATGAGGGTATGCGGACGCTTGGGCCGCTTGGTCCTCTGGTCCTCTAAGCGAGCTTCTTCTAGCTAAGCTTTGTGGTTAGGTTATTATTTTCACATGAGTTTTAACCCGAAATTCCCGTCGATGCCAACCTACTCACATGCATAACCTGGAGTCTTGAGGGCAACGTGCAGCCTTGGCGAAAACTTCGAATTGCAGAAGTGCAGAGATTGTGTCAAGATCAAATCTAGCCCCAACGAGTCGGAAGACGGCTTAAAAGGTTTAGGCTCAGCACATCAAACAGAAGCTTTGTCCCGCGCGGGATAGGTAGTCTCACGCGAGACAATCACACTGGAAGTCGATTTTTATTAACCCTAAATTTTGGTCGGAACGGAGAATCCATTTTGAGTGGTTTCTAAGGTCTTTATCCAAACCTAACGACTAAGTAATCCGACCAATCTTTGTAAAATAAATCCATGTGATATTGACTTGAAGGATTTTTATTTTTAAAGGGACTATGCTTTTTGACCAGACAATTCCGAAAGGGTCATTCCGAAGGGACTTTTCTTTTTCGAAGGGACTTTTCCGAATTCTTCTTTATGGTCAATTTTACATTAGCTTTATTTTGGTCAAAGACATAGAAAAATCACCGAGTCAAAACCGACCGGTCACAGAGTGATCCTAGAAAAATATTCTATATGATGCATGAGGCAATGCAGGACTGGAAGGCTAGGCTCCTCGCGATATGACAATCTAGATGGATTGAAGACACGAAGTGGGATGATCCAACTTTGGAGAGACCGGCGATTAGGTGATTACCGTCATCCGTCCTTAGTGTGGGTCATGGGTTTATCAAGGGTATGTAGTGCAATGACAGTTATAATATGAGTGTGCGTGTGTAAGAGTCAATCTAGGTGATAGAGAAAAATAGAGATTTTTTTGTTTGAAAACAAAAGAAAAGCAGATAATGACCGCACCAAGTGTTTGCCTACGTTTTTTCCAATTTAGGAAGACTCAGGCCATCGTAGTTCCCCATAAGGAGAGAGAGAAAGAATAAATTAATTACAACTCCGGAATCCTCCATGGACCGGACTTTAATTAAAACCAAATCTCACGCAGTTTAAATAAGAGCAATATTTAAACAAAATACGATTTCGAGTCCTACATCTTAAGGGAGGCCTTAAGATGAGATAACTCTGCAAATAATGTTATCTGCAATCCCCCTTATTGATGCAAGTCTAAGCCACTTTAATTTTAAAGTCCCCAGCAGAGTCGCCAAACTGTAGCGATAGGCGGAATTGCCTTCCTCCTTTTTATTTTGTTTTGAGTCACCACCTATATTATTATGGAAATATAGAAAAACCATTTTTTTAAAAGATTTGGGTTCGGGGCTTAAGTGATGGATTTGGAAGGTCAAGGAGCACCGCTTCCACCAAATCCGAAGATCGGTCTTGCTAAAGGGGGATTTTCAAAGAAGAACTATTTTAATAAAAGAAACCAATTAAAGAATCCATTTAATTAGATTAAACAGAATTTCGGATCGATTGCTTCGAGACCGTCTCCATGATTTGGAGAGACTCTAGGCCAATTCTAGATTCGATATGCTATACCACTCTAACAATTAATTAGAATAAGTAAAAAGAATGTTGAAGGAAGATTACCTTCGAGTTTTGGGAAGTGATTCGGACAAAATTTTGCCTTGATCCTAGACTTGAGTCTTGATGTTCGTTGATCAACAAGGTTGATAAACAAACTTTAGGTGTTTTAGGGGGTGATTTACAGGAATCTTTCAAGGAGAGAAACAAGTAAAATGTTGGGAGTCGACCGGGGTCTGAAATACTGAAAGTCATCAATTATTTATAGGGGTTTTAGGAGACCAAAGTGGATTGAAATTCCTTCCAAGGAAGCTTCCAGAACTCTAAGATCAGTAGAGATCCGGATTGGAGAAGATTTATCAAGAAAAGAGGTTGAAATCGACAAGGAAAGTGATTCTGCACATCCTGCATAAGGCTAGTCTCGCGCGAGACACGTCATATCCCGCGCGGGACAAGGCTCACAAAGGACAGATTAATCCTCCCCTTGTTATCTCATATGCAGTTCAGTCCAAACTAACGCCCGTTAGTCAAAACTTAACGAAACATGACGAAATGGTGAATTTTTACTCCAAAACCAAAGGCGAGACTTAGAGTGGTATAACTATGCCATGATAGGTTCAGAATGAGGTGTCTACAATAGCAAAAATGATTTGAAATTTATGTTAGAATCTAAGCAAAAATGAAGGATTGAAAAATACATCATAGACAAAGGGTACATATACAAAAATAGAAGTATCGAAAAGAGAATCACATGCTCTCGTACCCCAACTCAACCCACTATCCATGACCCTCATTCCTATAACCCAAAACAAAAATATAAAGTTTACAAAATTACACAAACTATACGGCGAATATCAACATTTTCAGTCCTATTACCGTTTACTAATATCAAAAATCCTTATGACCGAAAGAATTGTCAGAATCTAACTTGAGTATGACCGATGTGAAGTGATCTAAAACTTTCTAAGAAATTGGAGATAGTGATCGAGTATTAATCATTGTCGCTTTTTATCCTAAAGCCCTAACCTTTAATTTCTTTGAACTCACTGTAAATTGGGACGTCGTGAATTAAATTAAAGTGAACTAACTGTATGTAAACTGATCAAGTCTAAAACCCCAAGCATGATTGGCCAAGAAATCTAAAAAACATTCCTCGAAAATGAGATTGAATAAAAATAAAAAAAATTACATTTCATGACCACCAAGTTGTAACCTATTAGTGTAATAAGAATAAGTGGAAAAATAATGTAACTAAGATTCTATGACATAATAGCCTGCAAAAGAAACTCTGATGAAGCTTTACCAAAACCCTTGCAGCCAAAGTTGTAGAAACACTTATGCTCGTAAGTGTGTTCAAAGCTACCTCGGGTGCAACATTTTCGGCCTTGCAAAATATAGGGCTTTCAAAAGTCTCCGCATGATGACTTTGAATTGGGGTGCATGGTCTGGTCCTTCACCAACAAACACATGAATAAAATAGCAAGTTGAAGCGACTTATTTAAGTACAATCTTGTAATAGATTTTTGTATATCCCTATGTATACAAAACGTAGTAGAATATAACAAATTCTTACATTAAGAGATGTAATGAATATAAACAAACTCCTCAAAATTGATAAAGTAATGTACCTAAGTTAAGCCACACTAATCTGTTTCAACCCCAATGTTTAACAATTTTAGGCAATCAAATATGATTTTGCCAAGGAAAATCATGATCAAGTTTCTCTACCAAAATTTTGCAAAACAAAGACATAATATATACTTATGTTACAAACTAAAAAATTACAAGAGAGATTACAACCAACAACATACGCTAAAAAAGTTACAAAAGAGATTACCAATTAGTCCCCTTGTTGTTGATTGATACCGTACTTCAATCAATAAAAAAATCAGTATAGTACGTAGTATATGTTAAGAACACAATATGATAACAACAAATCAGTTCACGTCCGATATCAATACTGTTTTGGTCAAATTTCAACAATTATATTTTTATGATGGGAAAAGTGACTAAAGTGATATGAATCTAGGTACAATGACTATCAAGTTGAATAGAAATGGACACAAGATGTTTGTTGACTAGGGAAAGCCCTTGGACAACTTGTTCGCCGGCATAAAACCCCGGGAGGATCTGGCTCCTGCCTTGACCGAAAGTTTACTAAATGTTCTTGAGGATTACAGTACTATGAGCGTATTGAAAGAGACCTTAAGCTAGTGAATCACGTGTGTGCAAAATACAGTGGTATGTCTCTTTTATACCTCTCCACAACGGCTAACTACAAAGAGAATCATGGGCCTATAAACTCGGAAAAGAGGTTGATCCAATAGAGATATTTCCGCCATTTGCTGTTTGAGGGAGAAGATAAGATTTGTTACTGAAGAAACGTTTTTGACTTAGTCATTGCTTCTTTTGACACGAGCCCTATAAAATAGGAAGAACGTTACTGCGTCCCAACCTGTAAAAAATCAAGTGGTAAATGGAACAATTCAAGTTGTTAGTACCAAGTTGTTAAGTATAAGTTGTAAACATGTTGATCCAAAAATGTAGGACCCAACAATTGCCCCCAAACTTTTTGAATTTTTAAAAATGAGGGATAGAAAGAGACAATGGAATTCAAAAAGTTTGCCAAAATAAGAAAGAAAAGAACGACGGTTTTTAAGAGAGAAGAAAGGGACAAAGGATTTCAAAAAGTTTGCCAAAGGTGTGTGAGAAAACGGCGGTTTTTAAATGGAAAGAGACGTGATAGGACAGTTTGAGTGGTTTTCCAAGGCAAAAAGTGGTGTTGGTTTTAAAGTCCAACCGCTTTTAAGTTCCCCATAAATAGATATACTCCTTTTCCAACTCTCCCTTTCACCAAATCGTAATGAATTTCAACGGAGGTTTTATAGGGAGACCCAAGGAAGACGACCGGAGAGAGAACCAAAATAGAACTTTCTGGTGAGTTACTTGTTTCCTTTTCAATTCCATCTTTGAATTTTTGTTTTAAGCTTGAAAAATGGGGAAGAGAAAGGTGGTAACTTTAATCGAGAGTGGAGAGGGTTTGCCCGCGGGTTTTCTCACCCAAAACATGTTGAAGAACCCTGAAAAAGAGAAGTGTAGAATCCCTGCTACTAATTTAGAAGTCATCAAGAAGAATCATGCCATGGCATATGAAACTGAGTTTTTTACCCATCTTGACCTAACCCCAGAATATTATTCCCCCGAATGGGTATGTTTCCCCGAATATCCCTTCACCATTGGTTTGAAATTCCCTTTCCCGATCTTAATCACCAAGTTCTTTACTGCTACCAAACTTAACTATGCCCAACTTATGCCCCAAGGTTGGAGAAGCCTACAAACCCTCGTAAGGTTAAATGCAGAAACAGAGTTGGAAATAGGTTTAGAGGAATTCGCTCTCACAAATGAAATTAGGAGTTTTGGTTTAGGGAGGTATGGCTTTAGGGTTAGAACTGGTAGGATGTCCTTTCTAAATGACAATGTTGATACCGCTGATAGAGGGTGGAAGAACAAATTCTTTTTCGCCAAGAAGAGCACCCTGGTGAAGGATGAGGGTGTCAACTTCAAATGGAGGTCCCAAGGTAGTATAGGCAATTTTTCTAATTCCAATAATTCTCCTTAATTAATCATGTAACTAATTCCCCAACTTTTCTCTTTGGCTTAGTTGCGAAATTGGATGTGCTCTTTCCTTTTAAGGACAACACGGAGGAGAATGTGAGCAAGATTTATGATTTGGACCTGTTAGTGAGAACTTTTAAGGTACTACCAGTTCAATTTGTTGCAGATCAAGACGAGGAAGTTGGTCCTGAAGAAGTCCAAGTAACAAATCTTGAAGAAACTTTATCTGAGCCCACCCCAATGTCCACAGGTTAATTAAATACCTGAAATCTTTGCCTATCTCCAACTTGTTCTAATTCCCTTATTTTGTTCTAACTTTTCAACCTTTTTTGCAGCCACCCTTTCTAAGGACACCGTTAGTGCTGCTGGCCTACTTGCTGCGGCTAGAGCAAAGAGTTTAGCAAGGCAAGACAGTAAGCCTCCCACTCCCGTGTCTGTTGTGGCTAGCTCCGATGTAATCGCATCCAAGAAGAAGGGGGATGCGAAGAAGAGAAAGCTAGTGGATGCTGAAGCCACAGATACGAATGGTGACATGGATATGGGGAAGTTAGGTGAAAAGTTTAGAGCTGCTGTTGAGAAGGTAAAGATAAAGGGACTTTTGAATTTTTCCAAGGAATTTGATAGAATATTAATGCTTTCTTTTATGTAGGAAATTATGACCCCTATTGTAGCCCACATTGATGCATTGAAGATCAAGGCGGCAAGGCTCAGTCATGAAGCTGCAGAATCAAAGAAGGAGGCCACAAAAAATGCCAAGGAAGTGGAGAAATGGAAGAAGGAAGCAAACAAGCATGCTGGTGAAATGGAAGGTTTGAGGAGGGATTTTGAACGCTTAGAAAAAGAAGTGGAAGCCATCAGGGCTGAGAACAAGGCTCACATGAAAGAACTTGTGGCTGCGGAGGGAAACTTTAAATTTCATGCCACCAAGACCTTGTTAGAGGCTCGAATCCAGATGATTGAAGAATATAAAAATGGGCAAGCCACAACTTGGAACCTGGAGGACGAGAGAAAAGTTTTGGAGGACCATATTGGGGAGCCAGCGGATGCAGAAGAAGTGTATTCCACGGCCCTGGAAGTCCTAGTTGATGATGCTAACAAGGATCTGAACACCATAGTAGTTACTCCAAATGATCAAGGGGAGAAGACAACACTGGCGGCAGCAGGCCAAGAAGTTTGAAAAACATTTTAAAATTTTTGGGTATTTTTGGATGAAAAACAATTTTTGTTTTATTTGTGTACCTCTACTGGTACAACAAATGGGGGGAGTGTCCCCAAAAACAAGGTTTTTTAGTTTGTAATGGCTCATAAGAGCCGAGACAATTTATTTGGGGGTACTAGGTTGGTCTAGTACTCCAAGCTTTTTTAGGTTTTTAGGGACTTGTTGGCTTATCCAACTTGTCCTTTAGTTTGCAAAAAATCTTTTGGAAAACACTTAATGGTTTTTTAGCAAAGTATCTTATGTCTCTGAGAGACACTTGTTTGTTCTTTAGATAACATGTAAATGTTATAAACCGTAGGTAACATGAAAATGTTACAACCAATAGTTCACAACTTGAATAAGTGTGAAAACGTGCGCCCAGGCGAAGGTGTCAAAACCTTAATTCGTAAGAAAAGATGAATATCTTTTAACCATAAGTACCTTTGATCAGAGGTAATTCGTTTGAAGAGATAGAACAAGTATCAGCCGTCCTGGCGTGTCAACAAGTTCTATCCCTCTCCAGCTAGAATTCCAACATGTATCAGCCGTACTGGCGTGTCAACATGTTGAAATTTTCTCCTCCAGGTTCAAACATGTATCAGCCGTACTGGCGTGTCAACATGCTTGACCTTTGTCCTCCTCAGGCTCAAACATGTATCAGCCGTACCGGCGTGTCAACATGTTTGTCCTGTTCCAGCTTAGGTCTCAACAAGTATCAGCCGTACTGGCGTGTCAACCTGTTGAGCCTACTCCGTTTGCTCAAGTTACACCTTGCAAAACAAATTCATGTTAGGGTTGGGCGTTAGCATAGCTAACGCCCCTCCGACGCTCAAGTCAGTAATGTTTCAATAAGAGTGAAAAATTGAAATGCGTAATTAAACTTGACATAAATTTAAACCGTACCTGAGGAGTCTAGTTATAAATAACTGGACTTACATGAAATAAAGTTTCAAGTGGATAGCGTTCCAACTTCTAGGGATTCTGTCTCCGCTTGGGGTTGACAACCAGTATGCACCTTTGCCAGCCTTCAAGATCGATGAGATATGGGCCTTCCCACTGGGAGCCGCCTTACCTGCATTCAATTCTCTTGTATTTTGAAATACTTTTCTTAAAACTAAATCACCAACTCCGGAACCTTCTAACTCTGACATTCTTATTGTAAGACCTAGCAATTCGCTGCTGATAAGCTGCCATCCTTATCTTGGCTAAATCCCTGATCTCATCAATTGTATCTAAATCTTGAGTTAGCAAAAGGTTATTTTCATCTTGAGTTAATAAGCTATACCTTGCTGTAGGGACTGTCGCTTCAACTGGAATTACAGCTTCAGCTCCATATACTAAAGAATAGGGAGTTCTACCTGTGGCTCCTTTAGAAGTAGTTCTATCTGCCCAAAGCACAAGTGGTAATTCTTCAACCCACTTTCCCTTCTTTTGATCTAGACGCTTTTTCAAGTTGTTGATGATCAACTTGTTGCTTGACTCAGCTTGGCCATTGGCTTGAGGGTGGACAGGTGTCGACATGACTAACTTGATGCCCCAGCGAGCACAAAAATCCCTGGTCTTCTTACTTATGAACTGTGACCCGTTGTCACATACAATCTCCGATGGTACACCAAACCTGCTAATGATATTTTTCTTTAAAAAGGAAATTACTTCTTTATCTCTTACTTGTACATAAGCTTCTGCCTCGATCCATTTCGAGAAATAATCGGTTAGAGCCAACATGAATACTTTGCCTCCGGGAGCTTTAGGCAACTTGCCTACAATATCCATGCCCCACTGCATGAAAGGCCAAGATGAGACTATAGGATGTAGGGGCTCGGCAGGTTGATGCAAGATGTTGCTGTGTCTTTGGCAGGCATCACACTTCTGTACGTAGCTCATGGCATCTCGACGCATGGTTGGCCAATAGTATCCCGTCTTGAGGGCCTTGGATGCTAATGCCTTTCCTCCAGAATGGTTCCCACATATTCCTTCATGGATTTCTTTAAGCACCACTTCAACTTGATCATTATCGACACATCTCAAGTAGTGTCCTGCAAAAGACTTCTTAAACAGCACATTATCTATCAAAACGAAGGTCGAAGTACGAATCTTAAAAGATCTAACATTCTTAACATCAGGTGGAATAGTTCCAAGTTGAAGAAATTCAATTACAGGTTGGGTCCAAGAAGGTTTAACATCTGGTGCCCTAGTAGGTGGCGTAACCACTTGGATTTCCTCAACTTGGTCTATTGCTGGGTACTTAACATAAATAATTGGTATACTAGAATGCAACATTGATTTGCAAGTTGAACCCAAGTTAGCCAAGGCGTCTGCTTCTGCGTTCTCTTCTCGAGGGACCTGTTCCAAAGAGAATGATAGAAATTTCGAAGCTAAAGCCTTAACATGTTGGAGGTACAGAGTCATCTTGGAATGTTTCGCCATATAACTGCCATTAAAGTGGTTAGCTAGCAATTGAGAGTCAACAAATACATTTAAATGTGTAATATTCAGATTCAAAGCTGTAGTTAAACCCATGATTAGGGCTTCATACTCAGCTTCATTATTTGTTTCATTGAATTCACAAGATACAGCTTGAGGTATGATATCACCTTGAGGGGATTTTAGGACTATTCCCAAGCCAATCCCTTTGGAATTTGAAGCTCCATCTGTAAACAATGTCCAAAATCGAGGAATAGTTTTACCTTCAAGTTGTTGCACTTCTAGTTCTACCTCAGGCTGCAAACTTGGACTGAAGTCGACTACGAAATCGGCTAGGGCCTGCGATTTGATGGTCGTTTCTCGGCTCGTAGGAAATGTCATACGTGCTCAACTTGACCGACCACTTGGCCAATCTGCCTGACAACTCTGGGGATCTCAACACATTTCTCATAGGATAATTAGTTCTAACGGTTATGGAATGTGTTTCAAAATAATGACGTAATTTGGTAGCAGCAGTAATTAAGGCTAATATTAATTTTTCAAGATGAGAGTACCTTGTTTCAGCATCTAATAAAGACTTACTTACATAGTAAACAGGATGTTGCTCACCTTGAGTTTCCTTCACCAATACTGCACTAACAGCATTTTCAGATACAGCTAAATATAAATAAAGATGCTCACCATGTTCGGGTTTGGCGAGTAGGGGTGACGTCATCAAGTATTCTTTAAGTTGTTTGAAGGCTGCCTCATGTTGGTCAGTCCATTGAAAAAGTTTGTTTTTTCTTAATACTTCGTAGAATAACCTGCACTTATCAGATGATTTGGATATAAATCTATTCAAAGCTGCTACTCTACCTGTTAGCCTTTGTACGTCCTTGATGTTCTTAGGGGATTCCAAGTTGAGAATGGCTTTAATTTGTTCAGGACTTGCTTCGATCCCCCTCTTGGTCACCATATATCCCAAGAATTTACCTGCTCTAACACCGAAGTTGCACTTCACCGGATTGAGCTTCATGTTGAAGGCTTTCAAGATGTTGAATGCCTCAGCAAGGTGCTCCACATGATCCTCTATGTGCTTGGATTTGACCACCATATCGTCTATGTAGACCTCCATCGTCTTGCCAAGTTGGTCTTTGAACATTTTGTTTACTAACCTTTGATAGGTTGCCCCTGCATTTTTAAGACCAAAGGGCATAGAAATATAACAATATATACCTTCTGGAGTCATGAATGCTGTATCTTCTTGGTCTGAAGGCTCCATTTGAATTTGTCGATACCCTAAGACGCATCCATGAATGTCAAGATGTCGTGGCCAGCTGTCTCATCAACTAGAGAATCAATATGAGGGAGAGGGAATGGATCCTTCGGAAAGGCCTTGTTCAAGTCGGTGAAGTCCACGCATACTCGCCACTTGCCATTCTTCTTCTCCACCACTACAACGTTAGCCAACCACCTTGGGTACTGAACTTCTCTCGATCATCTTGGACTTCGTAAGCCTCTCAACTTCATCCTTTATGATCCGGTTCCGCTCCCGGGCAAACTTCCTTCTTTTTTGACGGACGGGACGGATGGTCGGATCGATGTTCAACTTGTGAGTAATAATATCCTTGCTTATCCCCGTCATGTCTTCATGTTTCCAAGCGAAACAAAGATTTCCGGCTTTTCAGAACTCGATCAACTCCTCTTCGATTTCGGACGGCAGGTCTATCCCAACTTGCACTTGGGCCTCGTGGATTTGATGCATCAACAGAACGCTTTTTGTATCGTGCTCCACCGCTTCGAGAATGTCCCGGGCCTTTTTCTTTAATTGCTATGCTTGCCGAGGGGTCGAGCTTGCTTTCATGTTGATCTTGTAACATTCCTTAGAGACTTGCTGGTTTCCCTTCAACTTGGCAACACCCCAAGGTGTTGGAAACTTGACGCATTGATGGTAAGTCGATGGCACGGCCTTCATGTTGTGGATCCAAGGCCTTCCCAATATAACATTGTATGAGGAAGAGCACTCAATCACACAAAACCTCTCCATGGAATTCATACCCTCCATGTAGATGGGCAACTTGATCTCTCCGATCGTTTGCTTCACCTCACCACTGAACCCTACCAGTACGGATGAATTCTTCACTACTTCGGACAGAGGGATGCCCATATCTTCAAGAGCATGAGTGAAGATGATGTTGACCGAACTGCCACCATCGATCAGAATCCGCTTGACCACACAATTAGCAATCTGCACCTGAACAACTAGACCATCATGATGAGGGTCCAACGTGTTGTCCTTATCTTCATCTTCAAAGGAAATAACATGACCATCGGTGAAATCACGACGCCTTGAAGGCAATTCTGATTGATCTTCCTTAGAGCTTTTGGCATGACGCTTGGCGGCAGAGTAAGTTGTGCCGCAAATATGAGACCCACCTGAGATAACATTCACTACCTTGGTGGCTGGAGGGGGTGCAACTTTCTCGGGTCTAGACTCGCTCCCCGTAATCGTGTTCTTTGGATTCACTCCGACCCTCTTCTTGCCCAACAAATCCTTGAGAAGACCCTTGGACAATAAATGAGCAATCTCCTTCCTCAAGGCGAAACAGCTTCTCGGTGGTGTGCCCAAAATCTTCATGAAACGCGCACCACTTGGACTTGTCCTTCCAAGTTGTTGATCGGTCATTCTTCTTGGGCCATCTTGCTTTATCTCCAAGATTTCCCATGGCGCACAAGATTCCCGCAATGTCCACGTAAAAGCAATATTCAAATTTGTGGATAATCATTATCATCACCTTCTTGATCATCATCTACAACATGAATTCTAGAGGGTTCAGTTTTAACAGGGGGTTTGCCCCTGTTGGACTTATAGTGATGGGAATCCGGTCGTCTGTCAGAAGGCTCAAATAGAGGAGTAGGAGTCCTCCCAGTTGACTTCCCCATCGCCAAGCTATCTTCCTCCAAATTCTCGATGTAAGGCAAGGCCCTGGTTCTTATTTCTTCAAGTTGTTTCGCAGGGGTCATCACCAACTCGTTGTAAAACAATGAACTCTTCTTCAAGCCTATACGGAATGCCTCCGTAGCGGTGGACACATCCAAGTTGGGTATCGTCACTGCCTTTTTGTTGAACCTGTGCAAATATTCTTTAAGATTTTCGTTAGGCTGTTGTATAATTCTATAAAGATCGCTAGTCAACTTGTCAAATGCCCTATTGCATGAAAACTGATTAATGAACATATTGACAAGTTGAGCATAAGATGAAATAGAGTTTAGAGGGAGCCCTGTTAGCCATTTTAAGGCCGGTCCTGACAAGGTTGAGCCAAAGCCCCTGCAAAAACATGCTTCTTTAAACATAGGAGGGATACTTATGATATCCATTGATTCCTGATACAGCAACACGTGCTCTGCTGGATCGGTACTCCCATCATACTTCTTCATATGAGGGACTGAGAATTTCTTCGGGATCTCCACACCGGCTATTCACTGCACAAAACGAGACTCATTGTAGCAAGTTGGAGAGACTTGGTGATACGGCAAGTTGACTCCAGGCACGCTTCGGAGCAACTCCTTAATGGTTTGCATTTCCTTAACAAGTTGGTTCTCTGCGAAAAGAGGAGCACTATTAACTTGAGGTGCGAAAGTATCGAAAGCATTAAAGAAACTTCCCGTTTGCCCCACTGAGGGTGTAGCATAAGTGTAGCAAGATGATAGCGCAGGTTGGCTAGCTGGTAGGCCGAATCTTGGTTGCTCGATTGGAATGGATGTCACAATTGTGCTTTCCGCAGCAAGGTGTTGGACATCGGGATATCTCCAACATGGCTCGGTCCTGTACCTGCACCAAACAAAGATCTAGGAAGTAAAGGTGAAAACGGAGTGGATACTTGAGTCTCCGCTTGCTTCCCTTTACGCAGACTATCAATGGCATTGAATATCCTGGTATTCGTATGCTCTTGAGCATCCAACCGATCGCCTATTTTCTTCATCATGTCCGCCATGTTTGACATTATCTCCAAATTGACAGCTTCTGCACTTGGAGGAAGGTTGCCTTGGGCATTGGAAATGGCGGCCGACTCGATCGCCGGAAGATGGATTAACCATTTCTACTCGAATAATCAAAGTTTCCCACGGACGGCGCCAAATTGTTTTGGTCAAATTTCAACAATTATATTTTTATGATGGGAAAAGTGACTAAAGTGATATGAATCTAGGTACAATGACTATCAAGTTGAATAGAAATGGACACAAGATGTTTGTTGACTATGGAAAGCCCTTGAACAACTTGTTCGCCGGCATAAAACCCCGGGAGGATCTGGCTCCTGCCTTGACCGAAAGTTTACTAAATGTTCTTGAGGATTACAGTACTATGAGCGTATTGAAAGAGACCTTAAGCTAGTGAATCACGTGTGTGCAAAATACAGTGGTATGTCTCTTTTATACCTCTCCACAACGGCTAACTACAAAGAGAATCATGGGCCTATAAACTCGGAAAAGAGGTTGATCCAATAGAGATATTTCCGCCATTTGCTGTTTGAGGGAGAAGATAAGATTTGTTACTGAAGAAACGTTTTTGACTTAGTCATTGCTTCTTTTAACACGAGCCCTATAAAATAGGAAGAACGTTACTGCGTCCCAACCTGTAAAAAACCAAGTGGTAAATGAAACAATTCAAGTTGTTAGTACCAAGTTGTTAAGTATAAGTTGTAAACATGTTGACTGAAAAATGTAGGACCCAACAAATACCAATTTATTTTCATTTGGAAAGCGACCCCAGTGTCGAATCCATCAACAATTTTTGCTGCCCAGTACATGTAGGCACGATCAGCAACGCCAAATGCATTTTCTGGTTCAAACTCGTTCTCTATCTTAACGCATTATTAGGTTGACTCGCAATAAGTGAATTAGACGGACAATTTTTATTATATATTGTATTTTTTGGTTCAAAGTACTGAAGTGCTAAATTTGAAATGCAATAAAGCAAAAAAATATGATAGCATAATGAGCATGTAATAATTAGTGTATTTATAGTTGTACAGAACATTGAAACAATGCATTACATAGAGAAGGGAGAGGGATGGAAAGGTAGAAAACCCCCTTTAAAACATAATAGCATAGAAATTACCTTTCGAATAACTCCTCAAATTTGTATGGAATCCTATTGAACAGAAGAAAGATCAGAGAGCAACAAATGTAATTAATTATTACGAATTATGTATGTTGGCTAAATTAGGGTTTAGGGCGGTTTCTCGTATTAAATGGAGGATCTGTCAATCTGTTAGTCAGAGGTGAGAGACGATATGGAGAGAGAAGGTGTAGGAAAGGATGGGGTGTAGATGATTGATTCGTTAGAGGAAGTGGAGGATGCCGAGGTAACTTCCTAGATCAAAGAGGTCGTAATTTTCGTGGTGGTGAGTGGGGAGTTAAAAAATCGGTTAGGGGGTGTCGGGGGTGAAATTTTAGGCTGTCATATCAATTTCAGAGAATCAATCCTGATTCCTCTTTATTTCGACGATTACTCTTATTCTCTATTGTAATGATAAAGAGTGTTGATATCCCCACCCCTTTTCTAGGCCTAGCACCCACTCTAAATGAAGTTCATTTATTCATATACTCCCTACATCCCACTACAACCTACTAATTGCACGAAAATTAAGAAAAAATACGAATGAAATAAGTGTTATAAATATGAAAAGTGAGATTGAAGAGAGAAAATGAGTTAGGAAATAATAATTGAATTGTTATTGTGAGTATAACTAGTGTTACTCCCGTGCGATGCACGAACATTTATTAATAATACAACAAAAAATAAAGATATTTTTATAAATTGTAAAAACTTCTTTGAAACTGCATTGTCTGTACAAATATTAGAATGGAGGTCAATAAAATAAATCTATATTTAAGGTACGGTTAATTTTTACGCATTTAAAACACGCATTATATGCAAATTCCTATTCTATTCAATAATACTAACGTTTGGCGTCCTTTTTTCAATGCTATGGAAGTAAACGTGTATTTTGGATGTAAAATGTAATTATCGCGTATTAAATGTGATATGTGCATTTTTTTTAGTTAAGAAACATGTGAAATACCTCCTTAATGACAACATTGTCGGTACAACTGTCAGAAGAAGAAGAAGGAAGATCGTCATTACATATCAATATCTTTATACCACCAAGATTGCTAACTCTCGATAATGCAAAATATAAATGACAATGGCAAAAGATATACCTATTTAAAAGAAGGTCAACAATGGATAAAAGACTTTAATTAAAAGTCATATCATAAGAGGAAAACAATAATACAAATATCGTGAAATGAAAAAAGTATACACAATATCGTAAAATTAAAATATTTTTTACAGAGAATAATGAGACATTAATTAGATCGAAATATATTCTTATAAATTATAAATTAGTCATTAAACTAAAAAATAAACAGTTTTTAGAAAGTGATAATTGTATAAATTTTAGTATCTATTTTAATGAATTGAGGAATTTTTTAGACTTAATTAAATTGTGTTTAAAGATGATTTTAATGAAACTATAACCTTAATATAAATGTCTTTGAATAATGAATAAACGATTCACTCAATATTTCATAAAACACACACACACACACACACACACACACACACACACACACACACACACACACACACACACACATATATATATATATATATATATATATATATATATATATATATATATATATATATATATATATATATATATATAGAGAGAGAGAGAGAGAGAGAGAGAGAGAGAGAGAGAGAGAGAGAGAGAGAGAGAGAGAGAGAGAGAGAGAGAGAGAGAGAGAGAGAGTTGGTCTTATAAAAAATGCGTTTTTTCTGGCACTTAGAAAAAACGTGTTTTTTGTTTCCCCGTTTGTGTCAGTACCAGTTTAATAAAGTGCCAGTGTGACAAAGTGCCAGTGCATGTGTAACAAAGTGTCAGTGAAAAAAGTGCCAGTACCAGTTTAACAAAGTACCAGTGTAAACTGGCACTGGCACTTTGTTAAACTGGCACTGGCGCTTTTTACACGGGCACTTTTATATACATGAACTGGCACTCTTCACAATGGCACTCTGTTACACTAACACTGGCACTTTGTTATACTAACATTTTTGCTGCCTCTCAAAAACACAAGCACTGGCATTCAAAAACACATGCACTGGCACTCAAAAACACATACACTGGCACTCAAAAACACTGATAATCATTTTTGCTGGCTCTCAAAAACACAAGCACTAGCACTCATAAACACATGCACTGGCACTCCATAACACATGCATTGGCACTCCAAAACACATGCACTGGCACTCAAATTCTCATTTGATTTGTTCTACAACTGGCATTCCAAAACACATGCAGTACTGGCACTCGAATTAAAATGAACTGGCACTTGAATTAAATTTAAATTTGGTTCAATTAACTTCAAAAGGGAGCAATCCGGATTCAAATCAATCATCAATCATGAATCGACCGTCTTGACGACGGCATTGGAGCTCGAATCAGATGGATTTGGATAATGAGGAGGGTTGAGAAGGGCGCGTATGCAGTTATCGTCATCGTCGTCGGGATCGTAATTAGGGTTAAGATTGCGATCAATGGCAGCACGGCCTTGTTCGAGACAAGGTTTACAAGCGATCTCAATTGTAACCCAGCCAAGTCCGATCGCCACTAATGCTATCAACGATGCCGTCAACGCCCCATTTCTCTGTGCCGCTCCGGCGATCTTTCTTCTTTCTCCCGAAGATTTCTGTGTTTCCCGACGATTGTTAAAAGAGAGGGAGATCGGTGATGGGCGGTTATCGTCATCGTCGTAGTGATGAATGAATGAATATTTTCCCAATTTAATTTAAGAAGAGCGACGGGGGGTATTGAACCCAATAGGGGGTATTGAACCCAATAGGGGGTATTGAAAAAATAAGTTTTATATATGTTTTTTTTAATTTTTTAACCACCTAATATCAATTCTAGCCAGTAGGGGGTATTGAACCCAAGACCTCTATGACGGAGAGACTTAAACCTGCTCAAGATGCCACTCGGACACAATCACATCAATTTTAACTATATTTTATATGTTAAAAATTGATTAATCACAGAATGTCCTTCATTTTTAATGTCCTTCATTTTTTTTTACCATCTTTATATTTTTCAAATTAATAATCGCTTCAATCGATAGTAGAAAATGATGGAATTTTTTCCCATTAACCTCTTTATAGAAACACGAATTTTCAGGATCAACTAAATACTTGTGTTAGAGTAAAATACAATTATTATTACTCGAAATAAACATGTAAAAAATGACATAAAATATCTGATGGACCCAAGTAAAGTAGATAGAAAAAAACTTCACCCGACCCATTTATTAATCCAAACCCCAATTTTATTTAGTCAAACCCAAAATTCCAACTTTCCTTTCCCCATCCCCAGTAAACTCTAAACCAAACTTTATCCCAGGGGCGGATCCAGGGGGGGCAGGTGGGGGCACTCGCCCCCCCCAGCGGCGGAAATGCAGTGGAAATTTTTTTTTTTTGCCCCCACCATATTTTTGTTATATATGTATATATATAATTAACTTCAAGATTAACACCAGTGAGTGGTGTGGCTCAGCGGTAGAAGGGGTGAATTTAAAGCCTTTGGTGTTTCCTTTCAAATCCATGTTCGAACCCTGCTACCTACATTTTCAATTAATTTTGTCTTCCATCTTTGCTATTCTTTCTCTTAACAGTTTTGTTTTTCTCTTTCTCCTAATTTCCTCACATTTTTTCAATTTTAATTAATTCGTTAGGCTTTTCCCATTTTTTTTTGTTTTTGGTAATCCTTCCTATTATCCCAAGTTTAATTAGCAAATTTGAATTTCTTTTTTGTACGAGTAATATATTTTAATAAATTGTTTGCGTTAAATACTTCAACATTATTTCAATCGTTCTTTGAATTATTTACTTTTATCATTTTTGTTAACTAAAATACATTGTATTTCATGGATCCGACCCATTTTTTACTTGTCCGACCCGAAAATTTTTTTTCGGGGGCGCTACCCCCGAACCCCCGTATAATCTTGCCCCCCCCCCTCGACCAATTCCTGGCTCCGCCCCTGCTTTATCCCCCACTACTTCAGTGACGAATCTAGGATTCATGGTGAGAGGGGTTAAAAAATTTATACAACGAAAAATATAAAATCAAACTAGTAAACAACCCCCCCCCAAAAAAAAAAAGACATATAAAACTTATTTTTTCACATGCGTTCAAAGTTTAATGTTATAATAAGAAGAGTGTTTAGAGAAGTGGTCTCCTATTCTTCATTTTCATAAGCAGAAACACCAACAAGGCCCACCGGCCTTAAATAGAAAAATCAACAAGGCTATCGGCCATAAGAAAAAGCATTAAACAAGACTATAATTCAAAGTTTCTAACCTCCGGGACGAGGAGACTTGTTGGATTTAGAGCCTGAAGTAGTCAACCCACGTGATCTATTTAAATCTCGAGGTGAGGGACTCATTCCGAAATCCCAAACTGAAGTTTTGAATAAAAACAAAATGTAATATGTACAAATACGAATTCACATTAACAAAATTATATACTGAAAGAGAGTATCTAATTTTTGAACAGGAGTATATGTCTTGTGTTTACAAAAATTGTTGTTGCAGATTGGAGAAATTGCAAATTTATAGAGTCATAACATAACATAGCATAGCAATAACCCTAAATATATACTTCTATTCAATATCTTTAAACACAAAATTAGAATATAACCCCTAGAAATTAATGATATTTTGAAAAAGAGTTTTTAATTTTTGAGACCTAATTTGTTAGGGCATTAGAAATTTGGGGGATTTGAGATGAGAGAAAGAGGAAAATCAGATGAAGGGATAGAAAGGGATTACTTGTGCGAAGTGGCAAATCAGGTGGCGACTGCGTCCGTAGTAGTGTCGCATGTCGCTCCAATTCTCTTTGTGTCGATCGCAATTCAGATGAGCGCAATTTGTAAATTGAAGAATGCATGTGAAAATATGCCCCAAGTTTGCTGTGTAAATTGGGTTTATATATGTAGGGCGTCAGTGAATTTTTGAAGGGGTTAATTGAATTTTTTAAGGAGGGCTAATGTTCAAACTATAAAAAAATTAAAGGGGTGAAGTGGTATAAACGGGAAAGTCAGGGGGGTTAATTGACCCCCCCCCCCACTACATAACGTGCGTCCGTCCCTGCCCCACTTCCCTTCTATCCCCAAATTCCCAAAAAAAAAAAATCAGCAAAACCTAACCAAATATTCCCTACCCTAATTCAACAAAACCAATAAACCCTACCTGCGACTTCAATAAATTTGGCCGACCAAATCGACAACAACCCACGACCCGATTTCTGTCTCTTCTGTGTACAATCTTGATTTCTCTTCTATCCCACTGATTTACCTACACCCTACCACTAACCCGTCGGTGCAGCCAACCAATTCGACTACCACGTACGACGGCACAAGGTCCCCTCTTCTTACTCCCTCTCTCTTTCTCCTTAAGAGCCTTCTCTCTCTTTCTATCTCTTTTTTCGCTTCGATTTGTTTTTGTTTCGTGTTTGTAAGTGCTTTTGATGTGTGTATGTTTTCAATATCATATCTGTGTGGATCCAGTGAGTGTGTGTGTGTGTGTTTGCATGTAGATCTAAAATTCTGATATTTTATTTTAGGCAATTTCTGAATTTTTGGTGTGTATGAAACCATTTAAATATGTGTTCTTTGATTTTAGATTATTTTTGTTTAATTTGTTTTGTCTTGTTTTAAAATTGTTGTTATTTGGTGGTTGTGACAGGGATGATAGGGGTGGACAGTGGTGGTGCACTGATGGTGGCGGTGGCAGTGGTGAGCCGATGGTGGAGAAATAGTGAAGAAAGTTTGTCTTTTTCATTTTGTAAATTTTTTTTGTGACCGGTTGATGACATGAAGGTTGCTGACCGAACCGATTGATGACTTAAAGCTTTTTACCGATTTCCTTGTGTGATCGATTGTGGAGTAATCGGTTGACATCATCAGTCAAATCCAAACCTTGAAATGGGTTATACTTATTTAACAAGTTAGGTAGCTTTCCCATTTGACCGGTCAACATGTGACCGATCAAAATGTTATATTTATTTCAATTTTCAACATGCGACCGGTCAACCGTTAAAAATGTTGGCATTATTTTAGAAAAAAAATTATTTTTCTATTGTTTCATGTATAAATTGTTTAGGTCAAAGGAATCGGATAAAAAAATATTTACACTTTTATTTTATATTCTTTAATTTTAGAATTAGTAAAATTATTATTGTTATTATTATTATTATTATTATTATTATTATTATTATTATTATTATTATTATTATTATTATTATTATTATTATTATTATCACATAAATTTTTTGTGACCGGTTGATGACTTGAAGCTTGCTGACCGAACCGGTTGATGACTTAAAGCTTTTTGACCGATTTCCTTGATTTCCTTGTGTGACTGATTGTGGAGTAATCAGTTGACATCATTAGTCAAATCCAAACCTTGAAATGGGTTATACTTATTTAACAGGTCAGGTAGCTTTCCCATTTGACCGGTCAACATGTGACCGGTCAACATGATGTATTTATTTCAATTTTCAACATGTGACCGGCCAACCGTTAAAAATGTTGGAATTATTTTAGAAAAAAAAAATCCTTTTTCTATTGTTTCATGTATAAATTGTTTAGGTCAAAGGAATCAGATAAAAAAATCTTTACACTTTTATTTTATATTCTTTGTTTTTAGAATTAGTAAAATTATTATTATTATTATCATTATCATTTATAATTAAAAAAATACTTCACACTTAATTAATTTTTATTAAAAATATATTGAAAAATTAATAAAGGATAATTAAGAAATTTATATTTAAAAAAGAGGATTTTTTTTCTGTGTCCAAATCAAATGAAAATAGTCTCTATTTATAGAGAAAAAAAATTATGAATTAATTTATTATAAAATAATTTAGGTCAAAGAAATCGAATAAAAAAATCTGAAATCTAACCAGCATATAGTAGGACGTCACGTGTCACAATAATAATAAAAAAAAGGAAATCTGCTTGCATACATGCGCCTCTGTCGTCGCGTGTATTGAACGCGCCATTTTACTCTCAATCACGACATGCCACGTGTAATTTGCTTAGCATATCTTCAATTATGCCATGGAAGGAAATGACTAAATTGCCCCTGAAAATTTGGCAAAATTTTTGGCGCTATTATTGTTCATTGGATGACTTGTTTTAATATATAGATAGATTTGTGGGTACTAAAAAAATCATTTTAATAAGTTAGTAGTTTGTAGTGAGACGTCTTATAAGAAAAGTGTGTAGTTTGTAGTGGAACGTAAAAAGTATATATTTTTAGTTGATTTAACCATTCTAATTTTACCAAAATTAATTTACTTAAATAAAACTTACCAAAATTGACGAGAATTTGTCAAAATCTAACTACTACATCAAACAAAAAGTTGAATGTTGCATTATTCAAAAAGTGAATTGGTTGAAGGAAGGGCAAAGGGTTTTATTCAAGTTTGGTGTACATTGGTGGCATTTCGCAACAGTTTAGATTGATTATGGCACTTTCTTGTTAGTGGGGTTAGTGTGATATAAAATCTAACCTTTTTAATGTAGTTAGCTTTTGGCACTTTCTTGTTAAATTTGTTAAGTTTTAATGACGAAAACTATTTTTTTTTTTTGGATGACGTTAAGGGGTTTGGTTAAATTGAATGCGTATATATATTAGAATGGTTAAAACCGCTAAAAGATATATGAATTATTGAAATCAAAACTTCCTTATAATACAGTAATTCAAAAAAGTAATATGCCTTGGTAACGCAGAAAACGATCCAGATTAACCTTATTCTAGCGATAGGTTGATATCCAACAACTAGTACCTGAAACCACGAACAAACGACTTGTCGGGGTGGTCTTCAGATGATACCCTCCGGTGTGATGATGAGATGTCGAGATATATAAGTATATAAACTGTATGGAAATTACGTAATCTCAAAATAGCCAAGAATACATTACCTTTTTACGTTTGATGTAATCTGGTATATATAGTGGTGAAGTAGAATCGTAATGAATCTCTTAAATTGTGGAGATTATGTAGGCATAACGGTCTCCGTGATTGTAGGAGACGGTTACAAATTGAGTCGTGGATAGACACACGTGTCTATTTGATCGAGGTCGCCCGAGTATTTGAGGTTGACCTGACTTCGTGGCTTAACCAGGCAGAGGCTGCATAAGTAGATAATCGTATCTCGGACAAAGCTAGGACGGGACCAAGGATGGTCAGACAATGAGCTAGCTCGACTGATCTTACACTGTTGGGCCGTAGGAGTTGTAGCATTTGGGTTGGCCCATTCAATAGATGTGTCTCTGTGATGGCTGGAAGGTTGGGCCTCATGTATAGGGCATGGCCCGTCATTTTATTCCGTTCAGTGCCCCCAACTTTCTGAGTTGACTTTGTCGACCAGAAAGTCATGAAATTTTTTGTGATGACTTACGTTGCCCGCTGGTGAAAGGTCGACTAGGTAGATGTGGGTCGCCTTTGACGATTGACTTCTAGCGGTTGTATGTGATGTTTAATGCGCCATATTTCTGGTCATAATGGGGCAGTTCTAGCGATTGGACAACTGCCTTGGAAATCGTTTTGGAACATTTATTCTGAAAATGGAACGGTTATGTCCCCCACTCTTTCCAATTCAGGTAAGGAAAATGAGGCGTATAAAAGGAAGGATTTCTTTCCTTTTCAATATTTACTAACTCCAAGCATTCAAATACTCCGCAAGGAATTCAATTTTCTGGTGCAATCCATCTTTCCATTCCATCGTTGCGCTCCGTTTCCCCCCAATTTAACAAGGTACCCTTCAATTTCTCTCCTTTAGGTTTATTTTTAAGCTTTTCCTTTTATTACGCCATGGCCAGAACCTTTGGCTTTGAGCTAGGCATTAGGTATGGGTATAATTGCATAACCCTTAGGATTTACAAGAGGTTAGAGGGTTCATGGAGGGAATTGACCAGAGAGGTGTATATTACCATTCTAGATTGGTGGAGCTTGTTCTATGGCGAGGTAGGGTTTCCAGCTAGTGAGAGTATGGGGAATTTGGAAGCGGATGATCCACGGGTTATTCGTTTCTGTCTCTTCAACAAGTTGATTGACCATCTCATAATCTTCTACATTAAGTCCAATAAACCCCCTTTCCCTATAGAGAGATTAGCCTTCCCAAAGGAATCTAGGCTGTGTCTTATGTAGATATGGCAACTCAACAAGCAACTGCTTCCACCTCATCGAGCTCCTCAAACAACATTGTGAACAAGTTTTGTTCGACGGTCATTCCAGGCCGCAATGAGAGGGGGTATGTAGCCCCCAGGCTAGCCATCGGGAGGAAAAATGTTGAATCCCATATCAAGATCCTTCACGACTTCTTCGAGGTCCCTAGAGACGACTTACACCTAACCCATTATACTGAAAGGCAAAGAAAGGCCTAATCTTGGATGCAATGGGACTTGAGCAAAACCAATGTGGCCTTCTACTACGGACAGTTTGAGGCCGGCCTACGCCTACCTCTAAATCCCTTCATCTGTGAGTTCTTGGAGTGTTTGGCCGCTATTTCAATGCAGCTTGGGGCTAATACTATGAGGGTTCTAGTCTGCTTTGACATGGTTTGCAGGTTCGAGGGGTATGAGCCTTGTATGTATATGTTTAGGAAGTTTTTCAAGGTAGTGATGAACGAGAAAACCTCCGGGATCAGCACCCTGCTAAAGCCAAAGCCCCAAAATTGTTTATCAACTTGCTCGATAAGGTTTCTGGGTGTAATAGCCACATGATTCTGGTGGAGAGTAGGAAGGGATGGGAATTCCCTTTGCCCGAGGTGGACACGGAACCTATGCCTAAAGAGGATTACTGGGTCCAGAGTGGAGCGGGGAGCTTACTCGTAGGTTGACATTAGTGGCTCGGAGGAGCACTATAAGTTGGGCGATATTGGGATCGGACAAGGACTTCTTTATTCAAGTTGGCATGATGCTAGGAGGAGATGGGGAGGTAACCCCTTTAGTGCCAATCATTAGGAGCCTTAGATACCCAGATTGGGTGATTCACGAGAGAGAGAGAGAGAGATTCGAGTCACAGTGCCATTTCCTCAAGAAGAAACCAGGCCATTGCAGGGGCCTATTCCACTATGGCGGTTAAGAGTCTACCTTGCTTTAATATTTCTGTAATTTCTCTGCCATTTTGCTCGTAATCTGCTTTGCTAACTTTTTTCTCTTTGATCGTGTAGTTCTAACAGTCGAACAAGAAGCCAACATGAACCGCATAGTCGACCTCGGAGATAGGAGGAGGAACAAGAAAGCCCACGGGATGGCCAATGCCTGGGCTAGCTGAGAGAAGGAGGCGGAGGATAGAAACGCTTTGCTCCCCAAAGCATGTGTGGGGATAATCCATGTGGATGGAACTGGGCCAGTGGAGCCTATCGAGCATTAACCTCAGGTGGAGGTACATGGAGCATAGAGGGAGGTCGACCAATCGACTGAGAATGCATCGGGCTCTGAGCCTAGGCGTGAATCAGCTGGGGAAGACCCCCATAATATTGTGGACTTGGAGCTCGACGTCGATGAGCTGGAGGAGATTAAGGTCGACCCACCTCTTAGTCGGCTTAGGAAGAGGTCCCATGCTGACCTGGGACTTGAGCAAGCTGGCACCTCCAGAGCAGCGGGCTCCACTTCAAGCTACCCTCCTCCCCAAGCTCCCTCTACCCGAAACACCGAAGAAGTGCATGCCATAGTGGAGAGGTTGAGTGACGTCCCTCCTATCATGGGCATAAATAGCTTAAGCCGCCAATATCCCAAGCTGGGATTGGGGAAAATCATCGTGAGAAGGGTAGCAGATAGGGACTTATTGGCCTAATTTACTGAGGAGGGGCTCACTCCAAAAGAGTATAGCGACCGGTCTGGCTTGCTCACTTCTAAGGTAATCCTTGTAATTTCCATGTCTTTCTGTTTGGTCGTCATAGTTTTGATCGCTATTATGTTGATCTTCCTCTTTTGTTGTGCAGTCTCTTGCTTTTACTGAGCAAATAAAATGCAGTTGGAGAGCTGCTGTCGAGAAGGAGCAGATAGCCTCTACCAAATACTCCCGTAAGGCTAGGGAGGCTGCTGAGCTTATGGAGAAGCTAGTAGAGTCTTATTCCTAGTGCCAAGCTCTTCAGGCGGCCCATTTCAATGCAGAGAAGGAGCGGGACGAAGCTCTAGCTGCTTGAAGTGGCAAAGGCGCAGCTCACTCCTTTGTAGGCCCAGGTTGATGTTCTGGCTCCCACCAAGGCGGCTATAGAAGAGGAGGTGGCGCTGGCTCGTCAGGAGAAAGCCAAGGCTGAGGGGCAGGTCAAGCAGTTGTCTGGTATGGTTCAAGATCGTACTAAAAGAATGGAGCAGATGAATAATGACCACCAGGCAACCCGACTTAGGTGAGAGGAAGAGGCACATGCAAGGGAGAAAGCCGCCGTCGAGCTGTTCAAAAACATCGATGAGTGCTACGACATTATAATGTCCCGAGCCAGGGACTTCTATGATGTTGGACGCCAACATATGGCTCAACGAGCCTTGGTAGATCTCACTGTCGAGCTACCCGTTGTAAAATTGGTTGAATGGGCACATACTGAAAGGTATGACGAGGCAGCTCGGGCTGGTCATTCTCTTATTCCCTTCAACGCCAACGACCTGACCGTTATTGCCCAACAAGATGCTGAAGATGGATGGGTTAGAGCCTTGGGTCACCCCTCCAGTCGAGCAAAGGAATTTTAATGCCATTCTCCAGGAGCTAGTAGATGCTGACGTGATTGATGAAAAGGATGAGGTCATCCAAGACCAAGTTTTTCAAGACATCGAGCATCAAGAGCAGCAGCATCAACAAGAGGAGGAGCAAGAGCAGGCAGATGATGATCAATAAAGTTGATCCTTTATTTTTAATTTGGTTTTGTAATGAACAATTCCCAAACAATTTTACATTTATTTCTTTTAGTCGTCAATGCTTTGGCCCAATTTGGGAAGCATCTTAACTTAAAATATTTTGTATTTTGAAAAGTCCTGACCCGCTTTTGGGGGTAATGCTAGTTGACCTTTGAATCATTTTGCTTTGATCCATGTTTTTATCTTTTTTGTCTAACTAGGTTAAGTAAGAGATCGACCAAAGTCTTAGTCGGACCAATTGCAATAACGAAGCTGACTGAGGTTTTAGTCGAACTTTTTTGAGAACGAGGCTGACCTGAGTCCTCAGTCGAACCTGTTTAAGAATGAGGTTGACTTAGGACTTCAGTTGAGTCTGTTTAAGAACGAGACTGACTTAAGTCTTCAGTCAAACCTGTTTAAAAACGAGGTTGAATTAGGACTTCAGTCGAGTCTGTTTAAAAACGAGGTTGACTTAGGAATTCAGTCAAGTCTATTTAAGAACTAGACTGGCTTAAGTCTTCAGTTGAACCTGTTTAAGAACGAGTCTGACTTAAGTCTTCAGTCGAACCTGTTTAAGAACGAGGTTAACTTAGAACTTCAGTCGAGTCTGTTTAGCACTTCGAGATCGATTAAGAGTCAGACCTAAATTGAACATGTTGCAAGTATAACACATTTTATGAATAGAACTTCTTGGGGGTGACTCCATTTTATTGATGAAGTTGATCATTACATAGAGTGCTCAATCAAAAATAGTAATTAACTAACTGGCTAGCATGCCAAGGATGTTTCAGTCCGTCACCACCCGGATGGCCAATCATGTAGGTCCCTTCCTTGACAATTCTGGTGACGATGTAGGGTTCTTTCCAGTTCGGAGATAACTTATTATGTTCAGCTTTCCTTCCAGTAACCTCGATCTTCCGTAGGACGTAGTCCCCAATGTTGAACGACCTCTTCTTAACCTTTTTGTTGTTAATGTTAAGATCATGTGTTGCCATGAATGTTGTCCCAAGTGTTGCAAACCAGTGTTGCCACTGGTGTTGCCACAAGTGTTGCCATTTGGATTTGGCAACACTGAGATAGTTACTGTATTTTTCACAAATAAAAATGTGGAAATTAATGTTTAAATAACAGGAGTTAGTCTGCTTAAAATGAGCTGGAAAAGAGCATCAGAAACTGCCCAGGCGTTTGTTACGAAGGAAGAGGAGAAAATTAACAAATAAACATGTGTTTATTTGTTTAATTAATGACCAAGCAAAAAGATATTTTATTCAGCTATTCATGGGGGAGAACAAGTCAGAGTACAAGGCATCCAAAGCTGAGAGGTACAAGCAAGAGAAGCAAGAGAAGACTAGGTCTCATACATATGAGGCGAGTGGCTAAAATGGAGGAAACAAACTCCAAGCTGTTGCTGATCATTTTGAGTAGGCTCCAAGACTTTGTGGCCTATAAATAGTGCAGTGGATCTTCATTGAAGATCATCCAATTCAGAAAACGCAAATTTGCACAAGAAGTAGAATTCTGCTCTCAAGTGTTGCCATTCAAGTGTCGGCAACACTCAGTCCAACACTCGATAATTTCATATAGATTTTTATATTTTTGTGAGGTTTTGAGTGTTCATTTTCAGAGAGAATTCGTGTATATGTTGTTCCTTATATCAGGGTTCGTTTATCATTAAGGAACTTCTTCGACCTTGTATTGAATTCATATTATTAATAGAAAGGTCTTGCCTTCAAGGCACCCATCAAGTTATATATTTATATAACTTGATAAAAATTATATTCTTGTGTATTGCTTTAATTCTTCCGCTGCAATTTATATTTATTTCTATTGATTTGTGTTTTTTTCTAGAATTGGTGTATGTGTTGTTGTTAGTGTTGCCAACACTAAAGACAACACTTGTGAGTTTCGTCTCACCTTGTGAGTTTCATCTCACTTGTTCTAAGCCATGGACAATTTTCATTTGTCATGATACCCCTTAGTTTTTTTGCTTGTAATTGACCATTTTAAGCTGAGCAGTCATCCGTTTCTCATCTAATAGGTCCAAGTCGAGCAATCTGTTGGAGTTATTCTGGTTCTGATCAAACAAAACCACCCTTGCTGTAGGAATTCGTAGCTCGGCAGGTGTCATGTCCTCCGACCCAAATGTAAGATCAAATGGGGTTTCCCCATTGGGGCCCTAGGTGGTTGTGCGAACTGCCCAAAGAGCGAGGGGTAGTTCGTCCAACCATCTGCCTGCACAACCAAGTGTCACTTGCTTAGTGTTGTCAATACCAATTTGTTGACCGCCTCTACTAGACCGTTGCCTTGTGGATAAGCGACTGACGACTTCCAATGTCTTACCCAGTCTCTTCATCTCTATCTCAAAAGCAGTTGAAAATTGTAGGTCATTGTCTGAAACAATTGAGTGTGTGTAAGTACCCCAATCCGGATCGCTCCCCATCCGAGCACACGGAAAACACCGAGGACTCACACATTCGTGATCCCGAATACCCGTAACCTTCAAAAAGTCAAAAACCACCAACCAAACCAAGGGGGACCTTTCAGGGATAAAATGGAACATAAGGACTTTGCAGGAATAACAAAAAAAGCCAGTTGACATAGTGGTCCGTACGGACCACTTTGCAAAGTAAGCATAATGATGAAAAAATCCCCTTAAAGTCCACAATATTCCCTCAAATCCGGGAAAACCAAAAAAATGGTAATAACACATGAGTTCGTACGGACCATATTGAAGATTTTTTGAGCCTATAAATAGAGGGCTACCCCTCTTATATTTTTCACATCTCCCTTCTCTCCTCTCTCCCCCAGCCTTCTGGCTCCCCTATAAGCCTTCCCGGCCTCTTTCAGCCCCTCCCGAGGCGCTCCCGAAGCATCCCGAAGCCCTGCCGAGCCATCCTGAGGTGCTCTCGAGACATCCCGAGGTGCTCCTGAAGCATCCCAAAGCCCTGTCGGTCCATCCCGAGCCATTCCGAAGCATCTCGAAGCCCTGCCGGTCCATCCCGAGGCATCCCCAAGCTCTGCCCACACATACCTAGCCATCCCGAGCCACGCCGAAGCTCTGCCCGCACATCCCGAGCCATCCCAAGGCATTTTTCGAGGCGCTTCCGAAGCATCCCGAAGCCCTACCTGTCACGACCCTAATCCTAGGAACCATTTTAGCACATGTTGAGCACGTGGGGTTGGGGTGTAGCATCTCATTCTATGCCTTTTGTGATATATAAAATGTTTATGTGTTTAAATTGGTACTTTGACAACTTATATGATGATAGGATGTAAATAAATTAATTTTAATGATTTATTGTCTAAGTGGAATAAATTGAAAAGTGTGTAGTGGAATTATAATAATTGAAATTTAAATAATTTGGTTGGAAAAGTAGGGGGTGCTTTAGTGTAATAGTGGAAAGTTAGGGTAGTTAGTTGTGTTAATAGCTAAAACCTTGAGGAGCCAAAGTGGAACTTGATCAATGTTTATCCTTTGAATTAAACAAAAGAAACTCATTTGTATTTCTCAGTATCATCTTCTTCTCTAAAATTCCATGGAAGTTCCAAAACCTAAACTCCTTCTTCCAAAAATTCTAGAGACTTCATTTCCTTTCCGATTTTAAATCCGACTGCATATTCTTGTTCATGGTGACGAGGGGAGCGCGTAGACCCGGAAAAATAAATATTCCATTTCGGACTATTTCAGTAAGTTATTATGATTTCTTTCAAATAATTGTTCAATTAATGTTTAAGATGACATTTTTTTGTATAATAATGATTCTTGGTATTTAGAACAAGTTTTAATTTAGTTGGAATTATTTTGGAAAAGTGGAACTAAGTGTGGTC
Source organism: Adenophora triphylla var. japonica (assembly GCA_022495995.1). NCBI lineage: Eukaryota > Viridiplantae > Streptophyta > Magnoliopsida > Asterales > Campanulaceae > Adenophora > Adenophora triphylla. Next base: position 178,172 of record JAFEMH010003343.1, read on the forward strand.
ATAAAATGATGGCTTACGTTAAAGAATAGTGGTAGAGGTGATTTTAAGAAGTTAATGGTTAAGTGGAAGTGTTGGATGTAGTTCTTGTCCCTTTGAATTGAGTAAAAATGGGAGAAAATGGGTTGTATTGAATTGGCTGAAGTTTGGTTGTTGTTGGAGTTGAAAGAAATATATTGACATGGAATTTTGTAGTGTAATGGGTGTTATACTTTAGTTGCATGTTGGTTTGTTCCATTTTTCTGTGGTTGAAAGGGATTCGAAATGGTTGTTATGTTTTACTGATGTTTAGTACCTATTTTGGTACCTTAGAAATAGAGTAAATTGGTAATTGTCAAATGGGGATTTTGGTTGCTGATGTTTACAGCTGAAATCTGAATTCTGGGCAGAGGGCACGAGTCGTGCCCTGTAGCACAAGTCGTGCCTTGAAGGATGGACGAGTCGTGCCTCAGGGGACGACTGTATCTGTGGGTTTATCAGTGTGGCACGAGTCGTGCCCTGGGGCACGAGTCGTGCCCTGCCCTGCAACCTCTGAAGCATTTTCCAAGGCCTAGAAACCTAATCTATCTAGGATATAAATGAACCCTCTATAACTATAATTAAAGTAGAACACTTTATCTATACAATGATGTCTTACTTGGTCAAAATGGATAAGAGGAAGGTGTTTAAATATTGTTCAAAAAGGGTTTAAAGGCTTGATTTGTAACTTTAACCAAAGTTGTCAAAACTTGGTAAAATGATATGGACCCTTTATAGAAGGTGTTCAATATTGCATAATGAAAATATAGGGCTTACTTGTTATTCATTGTAGCCATATTTAATTTCACATTCATGGTTGGTTGTGCACATAGTGTATAAATACATGTTGCACTATTTCCGTGGTTTGAACATGAAACTTAGTATCATGTTATTGGTTTCATATTATTCAATAGTGTTTTCAATGTAAGTTTCACTATTGTGATGGGTTGACATGAGTAGTATTACCATGTTATATATTGATATCCCAAGGTGTGGATTTAAATTCAAGTATCTATTATTTGCTTGCATGTGTTTATATCAGCTGATCATTGGGGGTATAATGGAATACGATCACTTATGAGGATTTGTTCCATAAGGTGTTCGGATTACATTATACCTGTGACATCTCCCCCTCTGTGGCCACAGACCGGGGTTATAGCATCTGTTTTGAGCCAAAAGCCTTACAGAGTTGCTAGTATCTTATATCTTCCCTGAAAAACGGGTCTTATAAGATGTGAATATGCCTAAGCAGTTCACAGGAGATGAGTTATGACAATAACTATCTCGGTTGTATGATTGGTTCTATGTGAATATGCCTAAGCAGTTCACAGGAGATGAGTTATGACAATAACTATCTGGGTTGTAAGATTTGTTTTGGTGAATATGCCTAAGCAGTTCACAATTGAGTGGAGTATTTACTCCCGCCATTGTACGACTTATTATTCAGACGGGAAAGGTAAACCAAGGTAACGTAAGGTGTTTACTGTTTTCCCAATGTGTTATATGCACCTTGTTATGTGTTGCATATTACTTGGCATATTGTTGCATTCATAATAGCTTATTGAGATTTATTCTCACCCTTCTCCCTTTAATGTTTTAGATCGGACTGAGACAGGAGGACCCGGCCAGTGAGGACGGGGAGGAGTTTGTACGTGTCTTTTGGGTTGTTGGGTATGTATATGTCTTGGATGGGATTGTAGTGTATTTTGGTATCACTCCTTTGTTGGAGTTTATTTATATAACAACTTTGTATAACTTTTATTTGGGATCTTGTGTAACTTAAATATGTGGTTATCTTTCAAAGTTTGTTTCCCAAATTCCTCAAAGTGGAGATGAGTCAAGTTAGTATTTGACTAGAAATGTTAAAGTTTGGTTTCTTTCCAAGTTAAGTCAAAAGTTTTAAAATTTCAGGTGGTTCTTGAGTTAGATTGGGGTCGCTCCCGCTCGGGACACGTGTTAGGTTTCGGGTCGGGGTTCCCACACTACCGGTCCATCCCGCGCCATTCCGAAGCATCCCGAAGCTCTGCCCGCACATACCTAGTCATCCCGAGGCACGCCAAAGCTCTGCCCGCACATACCTAGCCATCCCGAGGCACGCCGAAGCTCTACCCGCACATACCTAGCCATCCCGAAGAATCCCGAAGCTCTGCTGGCACACACACACCGGTCCATCCCGAGGCTATCCCGGTCGACCCCGACGTCTCAATCAAACACACTCCCCCGCGAAAGATAGACACAAACTAACATTGGTAAGGCCTCCCTCCAATCTCATTCCATTATTTTCAATATTTAAACCTTTCTTTTAAATACATAGTCTACAATGTAGACATTATTTTTTAAAATGCATTTTTAAAAGCACACGCACACACACAACTTTTAAAGAAAGAAGGGTATCAAAGGACTCGTGTATACGAGGAGACTCGGGTGAGCTCAACTATCTCTTCCCGAGGCGTAACTTGACCTCCGAACTCAAAAATCTCATCACACAACAAAAACAAAGCCTTTTCTTAATGTTTTGGGCAAAATCAAAACGGCGTGGCGACTCTACCAAAATGCAGCACGACCGCACAGCGCGAGATGTCTGATCCACGCGCCGGATCCGGGTAATTTTAGTTGGCGACTCTGTTGGGGATGTATTATTTTAAAAACTTTTAAACAAAAAAAAAGATTTTTAAAACAATGATGAGGGTCAAACTTTCATTTTACCCCTTCTTTAACTATTGTGTGTGTGTGCATCTGCTTTACTTTTTTGCTTATTCAAAAAAAAATGCATCATCTGTGTACATACATATAAAATTCATCCTGCAAAACTTTCTGTTTTCCTCAGAAAAAGAATTTTAGTGACCGCACACTACGCTCACTCTTATCCTGTACACTGCACACCACAACCCTAAACCCGGGATGGTCTCAGATGCAGTTCGATTGGTGTTCCTATGCCTTCAAGCGCGCACGGGATCATTTCAAACTTCCCATCCTAGACAATGTTAACCCTGCACGCTTGCATCACACTCTGTCCAGATTCGGTTGGTTTTTGACCCAGTCCGTGTCATAAATCCTGGATACATATCCCATACCGGCCATTATCTGAGGCAAAGCCCAGAAATCAAGATCCCTTGCGCAAGCAAGACGATGAAAGGTCATGCTAAAATCTTGACCCGATCTTGATTTTCAAAGCTACACTCAGACAATGATCCATACCGGATATACGTCCATGCCCACATGACACCATGTCATCAAGCCTTTAATGCGTCATCCATGGCAATATGACCTAGCCAAAACCTAACGTCATAGATCCCTTGCGCAAGCAAGGTGAAGAGAGGTCATGCCGAACTCTTGACCCGATCTTGACTTTAGATACTGGCTCTGCTCACTATTCACATGGCAGACGCATTAAAATGAACATGACAGGCTCGGTCCTTAGGTTCGTTTCTCTTTTGGCCGGTGGAAACCGCTTGCATAGGACCCTTGCTCGGGGCTGTCCACCCTGGGAGGTCGAAATACAGGTGCAAAACGAGGGGCTTATAGCCACAGTGACGATTTCCACTGGCCCAGGATCTAGAATAGTTGCGAAAAAGACGAGCAATCTTTTCCAACCAATTTAGGATTCTGAGAAAACACGTTTTAAGTAAATTAAACAAAAAAAAAAGAGGAAACTGCATGTCGCATGAGCATTCCCCCTTTATCCAAAAAAGGCCTTCCCAAGTCTAAACTTTACCCTTCACCCCCCCCCCCCTTCAGCGAACCGAGAGTGGTTCAGAGTACTCAGGTGCCATCTTTTCAATATTGAAGTCACGAGGTCTAACAGCCCTTCCGATTTGGCGGTCCGAACAGTCCGTTACTCTCCCATGACAGGGTCGACAGATAACAGTGAGGGAAATGGTATTCTGCCCCTGAGAAATCTCCAGACAATGGAGGAGGTGCTGCAAGCCTTTGAAACCCTTAAGAAGCGCCAAGAAGAACATCAAGCCTGGATCGCAGACACCATACGTCATCGTGGGGCTGTCGCCGTTCCCCAACCCGATGGAACTTTCGTTCTCATAGAAGACAAAGAAATGCCTGTTCCCCCGGTTTCCCAAAGCTATCAGCAGGTCCCTCCTCCACCAAGCTATGAAAATCCGGCAATGCAGAGTAGCTCCCGCTCAAAGCTCCACTCGAGCCTCAATCAAGCAGCTCCGATCTGCCCGCCTCAGCATAATCAGTTTCCCGGCTCTGCTCCGCAAGCTCAATATCACCAGCACACATATGGGCCCACTCCCCCAGATCCCAATGTATCTCGATATCCCTCAGGATTCAATCTTTTGCCTCTATATGAGCCTCGCAGCCATAATCTGAAATCCCAATGCTTGCCTGGGACAGACATCTCAAGCGGATATCCTGACATTTCAAACCTACCACCCGCTGGACTGCCACTTGGGGCTAATGAAACATTTCTCCAGCTCCCAAACACAACCCATGGTGTTCCGATCAATCACACCCTTGGCTCCAATTTCAACAATCAAGTGTATGGGTTGGTATACTCTCAACTACCTCCCCAAGATTCCCGAGTGGCAATCCCGTCCACCAATCCACCTCCGTCTTCAGTTTCCATCCCAGAAAATGGCAGCCTGCCTCTGCCTACTGACCCTCACATGGCTTGGTTTGTCGAACAAATGAAGGACATGCAAGGGAAATTGGCCAACTCCCGGAAGGACTCCTTTATGCCCACATATCTGAGCAAGGTGGTTCCTCAACGTAAAGGTGGAAAATCGCTCCACCTGGGATCAAATCAGTGAGATCTTCCTGGAGAAGTACCGTGCCAACCTCAAATGGGAAACCAATCGCCACGATCTGCAAGCCACCGAACAAAAGGATGACAAGCATGTGGGAGAGTTTACAAAAGGTGGAACTGGAAACTGAGCAAGATAATGGACCCGCTTTCCAAAGAAGAACAAATGGACATCTTCCATTCCTGCCTCAAACCATCTTTGAGAACCCTGATTAGCCATCACTTCTATCCCGACCTCCGTGCCATGGTCAATGTCGGGACCAAATTCAAAAAGACGCTAAGCCTACAAAAGACAGCAGTCGCTCCTGCTTCTACCGGGTAACCCCGTCAAATCCGGCACCGGTCCCAAGCAAAGGAAAGGAAGCCACCAGAGCAGTATACTACATCCAAAATGGATCAAGTACTCCTCGGAGGCAAGGCAGACTGAAGCAAACAGCAGCGCCAAAAGCGGTCTAACCTTCACAGATGCAGATTTACTGGCATGTGAAAACAGACACAACGAGGCCCTCCTCATCCTCGTGAAGGCGGAAAGTTTCTACCTCCCAAACGCCTTGGTTGACAATGGTTCGTCGGTTAACGTCCTTGCCGCGCGTACAATGAAATGGCTCCGGATCGACCGCTCCAGGATGAGACCTTCACCCCGAGTAATCCGAGCCTACGACTTCACGCACCGTGCTGTTTTGGGAGCAATAACTCTAAACATCCAATTCGACGAGCAAATGGAGTTGGTGAAATTCCAAGTTGTGGAAATCGAGTCCAATTTCTCCGCCTTGCTGGGATGACCTTGGCTGCACCAAATGAATGCAATATCCTTGAACCTACACCAATGCGTAAAATTCATCAATACCAACGGGAACCTTGAAGTGATACGCGGGAGCAGCATGATAGAGAGAGCTTGGCCAACAATCTATGACCCACAAAAAGGTCCCGCATGACCGAATATTCCTCGGCAGACGAATCACCAGTCATGATCCAATTCGAAAGAGATCCCTGCTGATAGGCTAAAGTCGCACGCCTACAAATTACTTACCAAGACTCGGCTACAAAACTGCAGCAAGGACAAGTCTAGGGTCGATCCACTGAAGAACGGTTATTTGTTTATGTAATAGTCACAGACCAGTTTGGGGGTCCAAGATTGATTTTTATTACTTCCTAAGACGTGAATAAAAACTAGGTTGTAAACAATTAAAGAAAAGCACTTTGAATTAATTATTTTCCCGTCTCTCAGTCAAATATCATCGATTAACTCTTTTCACTTTTACCCTATTCACTCGATCACGAGATGTCTTGCAATCTCAATCTCTTTCTTTGATATTAGTTAATAGCAGTGACACACTCACTAATAACCCTAATCAATAATTAAACCTAACTGACACAGTCTAGATTCACAATATCAATTGATTACCGATTTAAGAGATTAAGATCGAAAATACGTTCTAATGTTATTTCAATTAGATACTTGTCTATTTTCTCTTACTTCACAATCCACCATGACACATGCATGGACTATAAAGTTGCTACTTGTGAAACCCTAAATTGACACAATCTTAGGGGATTCTAGCAATAAATCAATGCCCAAGATTCAACAATCGGCCTAATTGTAAAACCCTAGAATCAATTTAATCAATCAACACATAAGAAAATATAAATAGGACAAAAGATATGAAAAGAAATTAACCTCAATTGAAATCCAGAACGGTTCCAATAATTAAATCCAAAGCAGTAGTAATTAGTTCTCCATGAAAATTAAAAAAGCTCTCTAGGAAAAATAAAGTTTGAACACTCAATATTTTCTAAAAGGAAGTATATATACTTCCACCCAAAAAACCTAAATTAAAAAGGAAAATAAAAGGAAAAATAAAAAGCTTTCCTAAACATGCCAGGAAAGAAAATAAAGAAAAAAGAAAAAAAAAAGTTTCCAACCAAAAATTGCACGGCGCCTCAAACAATCGTGGAGCGAGTCGTGATATAATTTTCAGTCGTTCTGTTTACCGGAATGAGTCGTACATAAAAGCACAATTCATGCTCATTGCTTGAATCCAACTTCTAGTTTTTCACTTTGGTCACTCGACTTTTTGCTTTGCACTTTAGTCCTTCAAGTTTCCAGATTTGCAGTTTGACCCCTGAACTTTATATTTCCAGCTTACTCTCCACTTTTGCATAATTGCAGTTTGGTCCCTGAATTTTTCATATTTCTGCAAATCAGTCTTCCGCTTCACAATCTTGATCCCCTTTTTGCTTTGACTTTTGCTTCTTGAGAATATTACATCCGAATATGAAATAAAACAACTCAAATACCCTCGGATTACAATAAAATCTCACTAATCCTCTCAATACATATTTCACTCAAATTACATCAAACCTATACTAAATACATGAAAATATAGAATTATAGGGACGGAAAACATAGGAATTAGATCGTATAATTAGGTCATATCAAATACCCCCAGCTTAGACCATTACTCGTCACTGAGTAATATCCTAAACTCCAATCTAACACCGATCTAAAACAGATGCATAGAGGATAAATGATTCCTAGTCTCCTCTAGTCTGCCAACATAAGTCAATGAAAAATAATAACCATTGGAGTAATAGAAACTCCGTCTCCTTATAACACCAAAATATAAACAATGAAAATAATGACCTTAGTTTGATACCAATTCCCATGATAAAACGGTATCCAAACTAAGGTCCACACAAATAAAAGCCAAGGGGAACTAAATATGTCATATGTTTTCCCCACGCTTTGCTCACACTAAATGCACCCTCATAGAAAGAAATCATTGTTAAGGTTGCGATCCTTAAATAAAGATTTACCTCATGAAAAGCACCAACCCCCCTTATAACTCTAAAAATGAACGAGGGTTTCTAAATCCTAGGCACCACTATCCAAACCTCCTACTCCATAGTGATCCTACCTAACACTCAAAACTTCCCTTATGTCTCCAACTCCGGTGATATAAAAGATAGTATACATTTCACTTTCTCACCTTTTGCCTAGGTGCCGTTTTCGGTTTTCACCTAGCCCCTCTTTTCTTTTCTTTATAACTTTTTTTGTCATTTTTTAGAGAAAAAATAACGTATATACAATGATACAACATTCATCCTCCCCCCCCCCATGATTAAACTGGACATTCTCCTCAATGACACTAAACAATAAATACGGGACGATAAAAACATGGGGGAAAGGGCACCAAATAAACTAAGTAATGGGACGGGAGGCCTCACAAACATGGGCCTCATCAATGTAAGGGGGATGAAAGAAATCTCTTCGTGTTACCTCTAAAAGAGGATTCGGTTCAATAACATGCCTCCCCGTTGGAGACCATTTAAGATTCCTCTTTTTCGACTTCATTTCCTTTGCTTTCTTTTTCTCCCTTGGTTGGTGGCTCTCATTTATTCTTCTCATCCGGCTTCACTTTTGGAGACTCAACATCAACATCATCTACCTTGGCCCTATCCTTGATAACTGGCTCACTCAAATCCATGGCACAAACCTTTCGCACATTCTTGGGAAAAGTCTTATCACCAAACACATTGAATCTCACAACATTCCTATCAAACTCCATAGTTAACGAGCCATTCTTCCCATCAAGCTTGGTTTCCGAAGTAGACAAGAAAGGCCTCCCTAATAAAATGGGAGCCTCGGAATCATTCTCCATATCAAGAACAAAGAAATCCGCCGGAAATACCAAATCACAACCTTCACCTCCACATCTCTAACCACCCCCTTAGGGTATGCATTAGATTTGTCTGCCAACTGAATTACCACCCTAGTGTCCTCCAATTTACCCAACTTAAGATCTTCAAACAATGCATTTGGCATCACATTGATTGAAGCTCCTAAATCGAGCATAGTATTATGATCATGACTACCACAAAATGAAACAGGAACCACGAACATGCCCGAATCACTACACTTCTTGGGCATCTTTTTCTGATAAACCGCACTAGCATGCTCAACCACTTTCAATTTTTTCTGACTCCTTTCCTTCTGATTTCTCTTTATAGTGCACAATTCCTTCAAAAATTTTGCATATCTCATAACTGTCTGAAGAAGATCTAAAAATGGAATATTTACCTCTAGTCTCTTGAATGTGTCAAAGATAGCCTTGTCAGGCTCCGATTTTCTATCCTCCCTCAATGCATAACGAAATGGAGGGACTGACTCATAAACAGGAAACACTGGTGGAATATACTTCTCTTCAGGGATTTTCCCTTCCACCTTCTTCTCCACCTCCAACTCTGGCTCAACTTTCTTTTCAACCTTCTGTTCAGGCTCTATAGACACCATCTATCCATCCACATTCTTCTTCCTCCTCACGTACACTGTGCTTACATTCTGCTTCGGAGGTTGCTTTGTCTTTGATGCTTCTCTAGCCTCTATTCTTACCACTGCCTTTGCAATCTGCCCCATTTATCTCTCTAGGTTACTAATACTAGCATCTGTCCTCTGTTAATACTGCTGCATGTTCACATTTATAGTACTTACCAACTGAGCTAAAGAATTAAGTAGATCCTCTATAGATGATTTAGGAGGATTAGCCTGTGGTGGTGACCCATAAGCTGACCTGTAAGGTGTAAAGCTTTTGGATTACCCCACTTAGAACCCTGAGAATTCCCCCACGCTTGAGGTTGTCCAAATCCTGTTGTCTTAACTTCTTCAAACTCTCCACTTTGCAATGAAGGACATGCATCAGTCGCATGAGAGAAATTATAACAAATACCTCACTGCTTAGGCTATTTGCTCAACACCAAAGCCTTCACCATGTCATTCAGTTCCTTCACATCCATCTCAAGCTTATTTGGAGAATCCCTGTTAGAATCTGCTGCACTGACCTGTCTAATACTGGACCTCTTCCCTTGATTTCTTGTGCTCTTAGCCAAATCTTTTAGCAGTTTCTGTGCCTCTTTAGTTGTCTTATTCAAGATACTGCCTCCACAACAGGAATCCACTAGCCTCTTATCTAAAACAGTCAACCCACCATAGAAGTACACTACCAACTGCTCCCCAGAAAAGCCATGATATGGGCAACTCCTACAAAGCATATGGAACCTGTTGTAATACTCATACAACGATTCATTAGCTCTCTGTTCTATATTACTAATATCCCGCTTCATCAGATTAATTTGGTCGGGTGGAAAGAACTCTTCAAGAAACATCTCCTTCATCTGTTGCCATGTAGCGATACTGTTTGGTGGCAAGTGATAATACTATGTGTTGGCATTGTCTTTCAAGGTGAAAGAGAATGCCCTCAATAAAATATGCTCAATCAGGAGTGAAGCCGGCTTCATACTTTGATAGATTTGCACAAACTGAGAAATGTGCTGATTCGGATTCTCGCCCGGCAGACCATGAAAATGTGACAACTGATTCAATAATCCTGGCTTCAGCTCAAAGGTGACACCGTCAGGAAAATCTAGAAATACAACTGCGTGTGGTTGCTCCCCCCAATTAGGAGCTACTCTTTGCCTTAGGGTCTGGGGTAGAAGTGGCGGTGGATTCTGAATCTCCATCTTATCCACCAATAAATTTTTCCTTCTATTCCTGAAAGTCTTTTCTATTTCTGGATCACGAAGCTCAAGAAAATTATTAGTTGAACGGGCATGGACCATACAATGATCCACACCACGAAGGGACAAAGGGTGAAACTAATAAAGAGATGAAAGATAAATAGGAAAACAAATAAAAGAAAAATACATAAATTAAATAAGAACATAAAGAAATAAACACCATTCCCCGGCAACGGTGCCAAAATTTGATAGGCTAAAGTCGCATGCCTACAAATTACTCACCAAGACTCGGCTACAAAACTGCAGCAAGGACAAGTCTAGGCTCGATCCACTAAAGAACAGTTATTACTTTATGTAATAGTCACAGACCAGTTTGGGGGTCTAAGATTGATTTTTATTACTTCCTAAGATGGGAATAAAAACTAGGTTGTAAACAATTAAAGAAAAGCACTTTGGATTAATTATTTTCCCCGTCTATCATTCAAATATCATCGATTAACTCTTTTCACTTTTACCCTATTCACTCGATCACGAGATGTCTTTCAATCTCTATCTATTTTTTTGATATTAGTTAATAGCAGTGACACACTCACTAATAACCCTAATCAATATTTAAACCTAACTGACCCAGTCTAGATTCACAATATCAATTGATTACCGATTTAAAAGATTAAGATCGAGAACACGTTCTAATGTCATTTCAATTAGATACTTGTCTATTTTCTCCTACTTCACAATCCACCATGACACATGCATGGACTATAAAGTTGCTACTTGTGAAACCCTAAATTGACACAATCTTAGGGGATTCTAGCAATAAATCAATACCCAAGATTCAACAATCGGCCTAGTTGTAAAACCCTAGAAATCAATTTAATCAACCAAAACAGAAGAAAATATAAATAGGACAAAAGATATGAAAATAAATTAACCTCAATTGAAATCCAGAACGGTTCCAATAATTAAATCCAAAGCAGTAGTAATTAGTTCTCCATGAAAATTAACAAAGCTCTCTAGGAAAAATAAAGTTTGAACCCTCAATATTTTCAAAAAGGAAGTATATATACTTCCACCCTAAAAACCTAAATTAAAAAGGAAAAGAAAAGGAAAAATAAAAAGCTTTTCTAAACATGCCAGGAAAGAAAATATAGAAAAAAGAAAAAAAAGTCCCCAACCAAAAATTGCACGGCGCCTCAAACAATCGTGGAACGAGTCGTGATATAATTTTCAGTTGTACTGTTTACCGGAACGAGTCGTACATACAAGCACAATTCGTGCTCATTGCTGGAATCCAACTTCTAGTTTTTCACTTTGGTCACTCGACTTTCCTGCTTTGCACTTTAGTCCTTCAGGTTTCCAGATTTTCAGTTTGGCCCCTGAAATTTATATTTCCAGCTTACTCCCCAATTTTCCATAATTGTAGTTTAATCCCTGGATTTTTCAGATTACTACAAAACAGTCTTCAGCTTCATAATATTGATCCCCTTTTTGCTTTGAATTTTGCTTCTTGAGAATATTACATCCGAATATGAAATAAAACAACTCAAATATCCTCGGATTACAATAAAATCTCACTAATACTCTCAATACATATTTCACTCAAATTACATCAAACCTATACTAAAGAATTATAGGGACGGAAAACATAGGAATTAGATCGTATAATTATGTCATATCAAATACCCCCACGCTTAGACCATTACTCGTCCCTGAGTAATATCCTAAACGCCAATCTAACACCGGTCTAAAACAGATGCATGGAGGGTAAAAGATTCCTAGTCGCCTCTAATATGCCAACATAAGTCAATGAAAAATAATAACCATCGGAGTAATAGAAACTCCGTCTCCTTATAACATCAAATTATAAACAATAATGACCTTAGTTTGATACCAACTCCCATGATAAAACAGTATCCAAACTAAGGTCCACACAAATAAAACCCAAGGGGAACTAAATATATCATATGTTTCCCCCACGCTTGGCACACACTATCCAAACCTCCTAGTGATCCTACCTAACACTCCAAACTTCCCTTATGTCTCCAACTCCGGTGAAATAAAAGATAGTATACATTTCACTTCCTCACCTTTTGCCTAGGTGTCGTTTCCGGTTTTCACCTAGCCCCTCTTTTCTTTTCTTTATAACTTTTTTTTTTCATTTTTTTGAGAGCAAAAATAACGTATATACAATGATACAACATTCATTCTAAACCCCCCCCAAGCTTAAAGTGGACATTGTTCTCAATGACACTAAACAATAAATACGGGACAATAAAAACATGGGAGAAAGGGCACCAAATAAACTAAGTAATGGGACGGGAGGCCTAAAAAACATGGGCCTCATTAATGTAAGGGGGATGAAAGTAATCTCTTCGTGTTACCTCTAAAAGACGATTCGGTTCAATGACATGCCTCCCCGTTGGAGACCATTTAAGCTTCCCATTTTTCGACTTCACTTCCTTTGCTTTCTTTTTCTCCCTTGGTGGCTCTCCTTTATTCTTCTCATTTGGCTTCACATTTGGAGATTCAACATCAACATCATCTACCTTGGCCCTATCCTTGATAACTGGCTCACTCAAATCCATGGCACAAACCTTGCGCACATTCTTGGGAAAAGTCTTATCACCAAACACATTGAATCTCACAACTTTCCCATCAAACACCATAGTTAACGAGCCATTCTTCACATCAAGCTTGGTTTCTGAAGTAGACATGAAAGGCCTCCCTAATAAAATGGGAGCCTCGGAATCATTCTCCATATCAAGAACAAAGAAATCCGCCGAAAATACCAAATCACCAACCTTCACCTCCACATCTCTAACCACCCCTTAGGGTATGCGTTAGATTTGTCTGCCAACTGAATAACCACCCTAGTGTCCTCCAATTTACCCAACTTAAGATCTTCAAACAATGCATTTGGCATCACATTGATTGAAGCTCCTAAATCGAGCATAACATTATGAACTTGACTACCCCCAAATGAAACAGGAACCACGAACATGCCCGGATCACTAAACTTCTTGGGCATCTTTTTCTGATAAATCGCACTAACATGCTCAACCACTTTCACTTTTTTCTGACTCCTTTCCTTCTAATTTCTCTTCATAGTGCACAATTCCTTCAAATTTTTTGCATATCTCGGAACTGTTTGAAGAAGATCTAAAAATGGAATATTTACCTCTAGTCTCTTGAATGTGTCAAAGATAGCCTTGTCAGGCTCCGGTTTTCTATCCTCCCTCAATGAATAAGAAAATGGAGGTACTGACTCATAAACTGGAAACACTGGTAGAATATACTTCTCTTCAGGGATTTTCCCTTCCACCTTCTTCTCCACCTCCGACTCTGGCTCAAATTTCTTTTCAACCTTCTGTTTGGGCTCTATAGACACCATCTGCCCATCCACTTTCTTCTTCCTCCTCACATACACTGCGCTTACATTCTACTTCGGAGGTTGCTCAGTCCTTACTGCCTCTCTAGCCTCTATTCTTACCACTGCCTTTGCAATCTACCCCATTTGTCTCTCCAGGTTACTAATACTAGCATCGATCCTCTGTTGATACTGTTGCATGTTCGCATTCATAGTACTTACCGACTGAGCTAGAGAATTAAGTAAAGCCTCTATAGATGATTTAGGAGGATTAGCCTGTGGTGGTGGCCCATAAGCTGACATGTAAGGTGTAAATCATGTGGATTACCCCTCTTAGAACCCTGAGAATTCCCCCACGCTTGAGGTTGTCCAAATCCTGTTGTCTTAACTTCTTCAAACTCTCCACCTTGCAATGAAGGACAGGCATCAGTCGCATGAGAGAAATTATAACAAATATCACACTGCTTAGGCTGTTTTCTCAACACCAAAGCCTTCACCATGTCTTTTAGTTCCTTCACATCCGTCTCAAGCTTATTTGGAGAATCCCTGTTAGAATCTGTTGCACTGACCTGTCTAATACTGGACCTCTTGCCATGATTCCTTGTGCTCTTAGCCAAATTTTCTAGCAGTTTCTGTGCCTCTTCAGTTGTCTTATTCAAGATACTGCCTCCACAATAGGTATCCACTAGCCTCTTATCCAAAATAGTCAACCCACCATAGAAGTACACTACCAACTGCTCCCCAGAAAAGCCATGATACGGGCAACTCCTACAAGGCATATGGAACATGTTGTAATACTCATATAACGATTCGTCGGCTCTCTATTCCATATTACTAATATCCCGCTTCATCACATTAATTTGGTCGGGTGGAAAGAACTCTTCAAGAAACATCTCCTTCATCTGTTGCCATGTAGCGATACTTTTTGGAGGCAAGTGATAATACCATGTGTTGGCATTGTCTTTCAAGGTGAAAGAGAACGCCCTCAATAAAAGCTGCTCAATCGGGAGTGAAGCCGGCATCATACTTTGACAGATTTGCACAAACTGAGAAATGTGCTGATTCGGATTCTCGCCCGGCAGACCATGAAAATGAGACAGCTGATTCAATAATCCTGGCTTCAGCTCAAAGGTGACACCGTCAGGCAAAGCTGGAAATAGGACTGCGTGTGGTTGCTCCCCCCAATTAGGAGCTACTCTTTGCCTTAGGGTCTGGGGTGGAAGTGGCGGTGGATTCTCAATCTCCATCTTATCCACCAATAAATTTTTCCTTCTATTCCTGAAAGTCTTTTCTATTTCTGGATCACGAAGTTCAAGAAAATTATTAGTTGAACGGGTATGGACCATAAAATGATCCACACAACGAAGGGACAAAGGGTGAAACTAATAAAGAGAAAAAAGATAAATAGGAAAACAAATAAAGAAAAATATAGAAATTAAATAAGAACACAAACAAATAAACACCATTCCCCGGCAACGGTGCCAAAATTTGATAGGCTAAAGTCGCACGCCTACAAATTACTTACCAAGACTCGGCTACAAAACTGCAGCAAGGACAAGTCCAGGGTTGATCCACTGAAGAATGGTTTTTTTTTATGTAATAGTCACAGACCAGTTTGGGGGTCTAAGATTGATTTTTATTACTTCCTAAGACGGGAATAAAAACTAGGTTGTAAACAATTAAAGAAAAGCACTTTGGATTAATTATTTTCCCCATCTATCATTCAAATATCATCTATTAACTCTTTTCACTTTTACCCTATTCACTCGATCACGAGATGTCGTTCAATCTCTATCTATTTCTTTGATATTAGTTAATAGCAATGGCACACTCACTAATAACCCTAATCAATATTTAAACCTAACTGACACAGTCTAGATTCACAATATCAATTGATTACCGATTTAAGAGATTAAGATCGAGAACACGTTCTAATGTTATTTCAATTAGATACTTGTCTATTTTCTCCTACTTCACAATCCACCATGACACATGCATGGACTATAAAGTTGCTACTTGTGAAACCCTAAATTGACACAATCTTAGGGGATTCTAGCAATAAATCAATACCCAAGATTCAATAATCGACCTAATTGTAAAACCCTAGAAATCAATTTAATCAATCAACACAGAAGAAAATATAAATAGGACAAAAGATATAAAAAGAAATTAACCTCAATTGAAATCTAGAACGGTTCCTATAATTAAATTCAAAGCAGTAGTAATTAGTTCTCCGTGAAAATTAACAAAGCTCTCTAGGAAAAATAAAGTTTGAACCCTCAATATTTTCTAAAAGGAAGTATATATACTTCCACCCTAAAAACCTAAATTAAAAAGGAAAAGAAAAGGAAAAATAAAAAGCTTTCCTAAACATGCCAGGAAAGAAAATAAAGAAAAAGAAAAAGTTTCCTTCAAAAATTGCACGGCGCCTCAAACAATCGTGGAATGAGTCATGATATAATTTTCAGTCAAGTTACATCAAACCTATACTAAATACATGAAAATAAAGAATTATAGGGACTGAAAATATAGGAATTAGATCGTATAATTATGCCATATCAAATACCCACACGCTTAGACCATTACTCGTCCCTGAGTAATATCCTATACTCCAATCTAACACCGGTCTAAAACAGATGTATGGAGGGTAAATGATTCCTAGTCTCCTCTAATCTGCCAGCATAAGTCAATGAAAAATAATAACCATCGGAGTAATAGAAACTCCGTCTCCTTATAACACCAAAATATAAACAATGAAAATAATGACCTTAGTTTGATACCAACTCTCATGATAAAACGGTATCCAAACTAAGGTCCACACAAATAAAAGCCAAGAGAACTAAATATGTCATATGTTTCTCCCACGCTTGGCTCACACTACATACACCCTCATAAAAAGAAATCATTGTTAAGGTTGCGATCCTTAAACAAAGAT
The DNA here is from genome assembly GCA_022495995.1 of Adenophora triphylla var. japonica. Classification (NCBI taxonomy): domain Eukaryota; kingdom Viridiplantae; phylum Streptophyta; class Magnoliopsida; order Asterales; family Campanulaceae; genus Adenophora; species Adenophora triphylla. The sequence continues at coordinate 194,768 of JAFEMH010003343.1, forward strand.
TTACCTCATGAAAAGCACCAACCCCCCTTATAATTCCAAAAATGAACGAGGTTTTCTAAATCATAGGCACCACCATCCAAACCTCCTACTCCATAGTGATCCTACCTAACACTCCAAACTACCCTTATATCTCCAACTCCGTTGATATAAAAGATAGTATACATTTCACTTTCTCACCTTTTGCCTTGGTGCCGTTTTCGGTTTTCACCTAGCCCCTATTTTCTTTTCTTTATAACTTTTTTTTTGAGAGCAAAAATAACGTATATACAACGATACAACATTCATCCTTCCCCCCCATGCTTAAACTGGACATTCTCCTCAATGACACTAAACAATAAATACGAGACAATAAAAACATGGGGGAAAGCGCACCAAATAAACTAAGTAATGGGACGGGAGGCCTTACAAATATTGGCCTCATCAATGTAAGGGGGATGAAAGAAATCTCTTCGTGTTACCTCTAAAAGACGATTCGGTTCAATGACATGCCTCCCCGTTGGAGACCATTTAAGCTTCCCCTTTTCGACTTCACTTCCTTTACTTTTTTTTTCTCCCTTGGTGGCTCTCCTTTATTCTTCTCATCCGGCTTCACTTTTGGAGACTCAACATCAACATCATCTACCTTGGCCCTATCCTTGATAACTGGCTCACTCAAATCCATGGCACAAACCTTGATCACATTCTTGGGAAAAGTCTTATCACCAAACACATTGAATCTCACAACTTTCCCATCAAACTCCATAGTTAACTAGCCTTTCTTCACATCAAGGTTGGTTTCCAAGGTAGACATGAAAGGCCTCCCTAATAAAATGGGAGCCTCGAAATCATTCTCCATATCAAGAACAAAGAAATCCGCCGGAAATACCAAATCACCAACCTTCACCTCCACATATCTAACCATCCCCTTAGGGTATGCGTTAGATTTGTCTGCCAAGTAAATTACCACCCTAGTGTCCTCCAATTTACCCAACTTAAGATCTTCAAACAATGCATTTGGCATCACATTGATTGAAGCTCCTAAATCGAGCATAGTATTATGATCATGACTACCACAAAATGAAACAGGAACCACGAACATGCCCGAATCACTACACTTCTTGGGCATCTTTTTCTGATAAACCGCACTAGCATGCTCAACCACTTTCACTTTTTTCTGACTCCTTTCCTTCTGATTTCTCTTCGTAGTGCACAATTCCTTCAAGATTTTTGCATATCTCGGAACTGTCTGAAGAAGATCTAAAAATGAAATATTTACCTCTAGTTTCTTGAATGTGTCAAAGATAGCCTTGTCAGGCTCCGATTTTCTATCCTCCCTCAATGAATAATAAAATGGAGGGAATGACTCATAAACAGGAAACAATGGTGGAATATACTTCTCTTCAGGGATTTTCCCTTCCACCTTCTTCTCCACCTCCAACTCTGGCTCAACTTTCTTTTCAACCTTTTATTCAGGCTCTATAGACACCATCTGCCCATCCACTTTCTTCTTCCTCCTCACATACACTGCGCTTACATTCTGCTTCGGAGGTTTCTCAATCTTTGTTGCCTCTCTAGCCTCTATTCTTACCACTGCCTTTGCAATCTACCTCATTTGTCTCTCCAGGTTACTAATACTAGCATCAGTCCTCTGTTGATACTGCTGCATGTTCACATTCATAGTACTTACCGACTGAGCTAGAGAATTAAGTAGATCCTCTGTAGATGATTTAGGAGGATTAGCCTGTGGTGGTGGCCCATAAGATGACTTGTAAGGTGTAAAGCATGTGGATTACCCCACTTAGAACCCTGAGAATTCCCCCACGCTTGAGGTTGTCCAAATCCCGTTGTCTTAACTTCTTCAAACTCTCCACTTTGCAATGAAGGACATGCATTAGTCGCATGAGAGAAATTATAACAAATACCACACTTCTTAGGTTGTTTGCTCAACACCAAAACCTTCACCATATCTTTCAGTTCCTTCACATCCGTCTCAAGCTTATTTGGAGAATCCCTGCTAGAATCTGCTGTACTGACCTGTCTAATACTGGACCTCTTGCGATGATTCCTTGTGCTCTTAGCCAAATCTTCTAGTAGTTTATGTGCCTTTTCAGTTGTCTTATTCAAGATACTGCCTCCACAACAGGAATCCACTAGCCTCTTATCCAAAACAGTCAACCCACCATAGAAGTACACTACCAACTGCTCCCCAGAAAAGCCATGATATGGGCAACTCCTACAAAGCATATGGAACCTGTTGTAATACTCATATAACGATTCATCAGCTCTTTGTTCCATAAATATGCCAGGAAAGAAAATAAAGAAAAAAGAAAAAAAAAGTTTCCAACCAAAAATTGCACGGCACCTCAAACAGTCGTGGAGCGAGTCGTGATATAATTTTCAGTCGTACTGTTTACCGGAACGAGTCGTACATACAAGCACAATTCGTGCTCATTGCTGGAATCCAACTTCTAGTTTTTCACTTTGGTCACTCAACTTTCCTGCTTTGCAATTTAGTCCTTCAAGTTTCCATATTTGCAGTTTGGCCCCTGAACTTTATATTTCCAGCTTACTCCCCAATTTTCCATAATTGCAGTTTGGTCCCTGGATTTTTCAGATTTCTGCAAAACAGTCTTCAGCTTTAAAATCTTGATCCCCTTTTTTCTTTGACTTTTGCTTCTTGAGAATATTACATCCGAATATGAAATAAAACAACTCAAATATCCTCGGATTACAATAAAATCTCATTAATCCTCTTAATACATATTTCACTCAAATTACATCAAACCTATACTAAATACATGAAAATAAAGAATTATAGGGACGGAAAACATAGGAATTAGATCGTATATTTATGTCATATCAAATACCCACACGCTTAGACCATTACTCGTCCCTGAGTAATATCCTAAACTCCAATCTAACACCGGTCTAAAACAGATGCATGGAGGGTAAATGATTCCTAGTCTCCTCTAATCTGACAACATAAGTCAATGAAAAATAATAACCATCGGAGTAATAGAAACGTCGTCTCCTTATAACACCAAAACATAAATAATGAAAATAATGACCTTAGTTTGATACCAACTCCCATGATAAAACGGTATCCAAACTAAGGTCCATACAAATAAAATCCAAATGAAGAATTGGTTGGGTTGGTATAGCAGCAGGGGAAGTACTTTGGATATAAGGGTGTTATGCTTTGCCTTGGCTGCTGATGAACACCGTCAACATGGATTCTGGGCTAGGGCATGACTCGTGCCCTGTAGCATGAGTCGTTCCTTCCTTAGTCACTCGTGATAACGAGTCGTGGAATTGGTTCCACCCGTGCTGGATTTTATGGATGTCATAGGCACAAGTCGTGCCATGGGGCACGAGTCGTGCCATGGGGCACGAGTCGTGCCATGGGGCACGAGTCGTGCCATGGGGCACGAGTCGTGCCCAGTGCAGTTGACTGTGAAGCATTTTTCAAGCATTGTAGACCCTAGTTCCCTAATACATCTTTTAACACAAATTGACTATAATTCTAGTATAACATTAGGGCTTTTCGATGAAGTCTTAAATGGTCCAAAATGAAATAGGGAAGGTCTTTAAATATTGTCCTGAAAATGGTTGGAAGGCATTGTAAATACTTAACCAAGGTTATCAAAACTTGGTAATTTATTCTTGGACCCTTATAGAAGGTATCCAATATTGTGTAATGAATATGTAGGGCTTACTTGTGATTCATTGTGGCCATATTTGATTACATATTCATGGTGGGTTGTGTAATTAGTGTCCGAAATACATGTTGCACTACTTTATTGGATTGAGCATGAGTATTAATACCATGTTATTGGATTGTTATTATTCAATAGTGTATGAAATATATGTTGCACTATTGTGATGATTTAGCATGAGTGATAGTACCATGTTATGTATTGATATCCCAAGTGTGGATTTATTTTCAAGTATCTATTATGTGCTTGAATGTGTTTATATCAGCTGATCAGTGGGGGTATAATGGAATACGATCAATTATGAGAAATTGTTCCATAAGGTGATCAGATTACATTATACCTGTGACTATCCCCTTCTGTGGCCACAGACTGGGGTGAATGCTTCTGTATCGAGTCAAAAGTCTTACAGATAGCTGCGGTTATTATATGTTTCTTCTCATTAGGAGTCTTATAAGGCGTGAATATGCCTAAGCAGTTCACAAATGAGTGGAGTTTTACTCCCTACATTGTACGACTTATTGTTCGGACGGGAAAGGTAAAATGAGGTAACGTAATGTGTTTACCGCTTTACCAATGTGATTATGAGCAACCTGTTTATGTGTTGCATCTTATATGGCATATTGTTGCATCCATAATAGCTTATTGAGATTTATTCTCACCCCTTCTCCCTTTACTGTTTTAGATCCCCCTAAGACAGGAGGACCAGACCGGTGAGGCCGAAAAGGAGTTTGGATCGCGTACTTTTTGGGTTGTCAGGATATGTATATGTTTTGGGGAGTTGGGAGTAGTGGTGGACATTATTCTTTTGGGGGATATTTGTATATAAAACTTCTATAAAACATTTTCAGTGTGTTGGTGTTGTAATTAAGTATGGGATTGGTTTTCTTTTAAGGTTGGCTTTTGTAAGCCTTTACATTTGTAATGATTGTAACTAAAGCAGGTTGTGACTTTTCAAACATGGTTTATATACCACCTCCAAGTGGAGAGGTTATGTTGATTTGTTAAAGGTTGTTATACTTTCAAGTTAATTAAACAAAAAGTTTTTTTTTATGGAGGTGGTTTGGGACCCTCCAGCTTGGGGCACGAGTTTATAGGTCCCATGGTTGGGGAGGCCCCACCGTTGGTATCAGAGTAGTGGTTTAGAAGTCAAGGGTAGATGTCTAGTTTAAGGGGGAGTGTTTGATATCTGACGACGAGTGTTTAATGCAGGGATTGGTGTAATGGCGGGAACTGGTGATGACCAGCAAAGAGATCAAGGAAATATGGGTGATGTGGGAGTCGGGGGAAACCAAAACGCATAAATGATGAATATGTTCAGGGTTTTCCTTCAAAGCATGGCAACTCAGGGTCAGGCTCAACAGCAACCTGAGGGGAGACAAGCACATGTGTTAAAGAAGTTTGTCAAGATGGCTCCACCAAGCTACAGTGGGGATCCAGATCCAGTGAAGGCAGAAAGATGGTTAAAAGCTATGAACAAAATTTTTGTAGCAATGGAAATTCCTGACGAGGAGAAAGTTAGATGTGTTGTATTCAAACTGGAAGGTCCTGCAGAGCACTGGTGGCAGATACTTAAGGAGAGTTGGGAGCGGGACCATGCGCCTCAAACTTGGGACAATTTTACCAGGAGATTCAAAGAACAATTTATTCTATTGATTACAAGGGACAAGAAAGAGGTTGAATTCTTGAGGCTCGAGTAAGGAACATTGACAGTGGCCAGTATTCGGTGAAGTTTACAGAGTTAGCAAGATATTGTCCTCATTTTGTACTAGAGGAGGAGAGGAGAGTCTACAGGTTTGTGAAGGGACTGAGATTGGAGTTCCGAAAGCAGCTGTTGACACATGATTTCCCCAACTATCAAGCAGCAGTGAACCCGCATATAGAATTGAAAATGATATTGAAGAACATCGGGACAGACCTGATGGTAGTGGAATCAAGCCCAAGTTTTCAGGCCAGGGTTCAGGCCATAGTAGAGGACAACCAAAGCCTTCAACTCCAGGAGTGGCTAGAGGAGGAAATGTTACCGTTTCTACTCATCTTGTATCCAGCCAGTTTGGGACTGTTTGCAATTTTTTGTAAGAAGGTGGGACATTCTGAAGACACTTGTTGGACCAAATAAGGGAAATGTATGAATTGTGGAGAAATTGGGCACTTCAGAAAAGATTGTCCTAGATTTCGATGAGGTCAAGCTGCGGGTGGCAGACAGTAGGGTGGCCAGCCAAGAGGTGGTGTGAAGAGGGATGTTGAGGGGAAGCCTAAGGAGAGAGTGCAAGGTAGAGTGTTTGCCTTGGGTCGAGGCGAGGTAGATCCCACCGCGGTCATTAGAGGTATAGTATCTGTCTCAGGGGTCAGGGCTTGTATTCTAATAGACCCTGGGTAGTCCCATTCTTATGTGGTATCTCATTTTGCATTCACTTTGCATAAGTTGCCTAAGTTGTTGCCTTATGTGCTAGAGGTTTCTACTCCTGTGGGAGAGTGCCTCGGATCCTCTTTGATTTATCATGATTGTGAGGTGATCATATGTGGGCATGTATTGCCAGTGAATTTGGTAGAGTTACCAATACGAGATTTTGATGTCATTCTAGGCATGGATTGGCTGAGTAATTGTCATGCCTTAGTAGACTGTCGCAAGAAGCGAGTCTCTTTTTCTATGCCTGATGTGCCTGTGTTTATATTTGATGCGGATAAGTCTTTATTTGGCATTCATGTTATATCTGCATTAAAGGCTAGAAAATTGTTATCAAAAGGGCGTGAGGGGTACTTGGCGTATGTGTTAGACTCTAGTAAGAAGTCTCCTGAGCTATCTCATGTCCCAGTTGTGAATGAGTTTATTGATGTATTCTCAACTGAGTATTCTATGCCTCTGGATAGAGAGGTGGAGTTCTGTATTGACTTATTGCCAGGTACTTCACCAATTTCTAAAGCACCTTACAGAATGGCTTTAACTGAGTTAAAAGAATTGAAAATTCAGTTGCAGGAATTGTTAGACAGGGGTTTCATTCGTCCAAGTGTTTCACCCTGGGAAGCACCAGTTTTGTTTGTAAGGAAGAAGGATGGTACTTTTAGGTTATGTATTGATTATAGCCTGTTGAACCAAGCTACAATCAAAAAAAAATATCCTCTTCCTCATATTGATGACCTATTTGATCAGCTTCAAGGTTCCGTTATCTATTCCAAGCTTGACTTGCGTAGCGGATACCATCAGTTGAAAATCAAACCAGATGATATTTCTAAAATAGCCTTCAGAACAAGGTACGGTCATTATGAATTTATTGTTATGCCTTTTGGGTTGACCAATGCACAGGCAGTATTTATGGACATGATGAACAGAAACTTCAAGCCTTATCTTGATAGTTTTGTTGTGGTTTTTATTGATGATATTCTGGTATATTCCAAATCCTGGGAAGAACATGAACAGGATTTGCGAATTGTTTTGTCTATTCTTCGTGAGAAACAGTTATTTGCAAAGTTCAGCAAGTGCAAATTCTGGCTTGAACAGATTTCTTTCCTGGGTCATGTAGTGTCGAGTACAGGTATTGTTGTGGATCCTACAAAGATTAAGGCTGTAGTTAACTGGAAACAGCCTTCTACAGTGACTGAGGTTCATAGTTTCCTTGGGTTAGCGGGGTATTATCGAAGATTTATAGAGGAATTTTCGAGAATTACAACTCCGTTGACCTGATTGACTCAGAAGGATATACCATTTGTATGGGATGATAAGTGTGAAGCTGGCTTTACTGAATTGAAAAAGAGATTGACTTCAGCTCCGATTCTTACCCTTCCAGATGGATGCGAGAATTTTGTTATTTTCAGTGACGCCTCTAAAGAAGGATTGGGTTGTGTTCTTATGCAAAATGGGAAAGTGATTGCTTATGCTTCGAGAAAGTTATCACCAGCGGAGCAGAACTATCCTACGCATGACATGGAGTTGGCTGCTATTGTCTTTGCATTGCATAAGTGGAAGCACTATTTATATGGAGCAAAATTTGAGATATTCACTGATCACAAGAGTCTGAAATACCTGTTTACCCAAAAGGAGTTGAACAACATACAGAGGCGTTGGTTAGAGATGCTGAAAGACTATGATTGTGTCATTTCTTATCATCTAGGGAAGACTAATGTGGTAGCAGATGCTATTAGCCGTAAGGCTCATTTTTCATCCTTGGGGTCCCATGAATTGAGAGGTGATATGATATTTGCGAATGTCCGGGCAATTCCTACTCTATATGGGGATCTTTTGGAAGCTCAACAGAATGATATTGAATTGAAGAAAATTTTGGGAAAGTTTCAAGATGGAAAGATCGGGGAGTTAGGGTTGAACAAAGATGGGATTTTAACATTTAAAGGTAGAATTTGCGTACCTTCTTCCCCGGAGATCAAAAGGCAAGTATTAGAGGAAGGCCACAAGTCTAAATTTGCTATTCATCCTGGAAGCACGAAGATGTATCAGGACTTGAAGAGAGGGTATTGGTGGAATGGCATGAAGAAAGAAATTGCTGAGTTTGTATCAAAGTGCCTGACTTGCCAACAAATCAAAGCTGAACATCAAAGGCCCACGGGATTACTTCAACCACCAGATATTTCGAAATGGAAATGGGAAGGCATCTCTATGGATTTTGTGAATGGATTACCTCCTACTTCGAGGAAGATGAATGCTATATGGGTGATTGTGGACAGATTGACCAAGTTTGCACATTTTCTACCAGTTTCAACAAAGTATTCATTGGAGAGATTGGCCCAGTTATATATTTGCGAAATTGTGAGACTTCATGGAGTACCTGTCAACATTGTTTCAGATCGAGATCCAAGATTCACCTCACATTTTTGGAGGGCTTTACATGAAGCTTTGGGTTCCAAGTTGAGTTTTAGCACAGCATTTCATCCTCAGACCGATGGGCAGACTGAAAGAACCATTCAGATTCTTGAGGATATGTTACGGGCGTGTATGATGGATTTCCACTCATCTTGGGAAGATTATTTACCTTTGGTGGAATTTGCGTATAATAACAGCTACCAGTCCAGTATTGAGATGGCACCATATGAGGCATTATATGGGAGGAAATGTAGGTCTCCAATGTGTTGGGATGAGGTTGGTGAAGCTAGACTTTGGGGTCCAGACTTAGTTAGAGATTCAACTGAGAAGATTAAAGTGATTCGGGATAGATTGAAGACAGCCCAGAGTCGACAGAAAAGCTACACCGACACAAGAAGAAGGGATTTATCATTTCAGTTTCGTGACTTTGTATTTTTGAAGATTTCACCAAGAACTGGGATTAAAAGGTTTGGCAATAAGGGGAAGTTTGCACCAAGGTTTATTGGTCCGTTTGAGGTGTTAGAGAAGGTGAGCGAGTTAGCCTATAGATTGGCTCTACCTCCATCTCTTTCCTCTCTCCATGATATATTCCATGTTTCCATGTTGCGGAAGTATTGTTATGATTCTTCGCATGTCTTGAGTTCTCCTCCTGAGGATGTTCAGGCAGATATGTCTTACGTGGAGGAACCACTAGTAATTCTGGAGTGGCAGGTCCGGGAATTGGGTACCAAGAGTATTCCTGTGGTGAAAGTTTTATGGAAAAATCACACCATTGCGGAAGCTACTTGGGAGTTGGAATCTGAAATGAAAGAGAAGTATCCTGGTTTATTTGATCATTCAGGTAAGTGAATTTCAAATTCGAGATGAATTTTCTTTAAGGGGAAGTGAGTGTCACGACCCTAAACCTAGGCACCATTTTGGTCCCGTGTTAAGCACGTGGGGGTGGGGTGCATTGCATCTCATGTTAGGCATTATATGGTAATTGGAATGGTTACGTGTTTATTTTGATATTTTGATAAATTACGTGATTTTAGATGTTAATAAATTAATTTCAATTATATAATGTCTAAATGGAATAAATAGAAAGTGTTGTACTAAAGTTATAATATTTGAAATTTTAAATGAAAAGTTATAAAAAGTATTGAGGAGCTTGAATGTAAATATAAACCTAAGGTAGTTGATTGTAGTAAAGCTAACTTGGAGGAGCTTAGGTGTAAATTGGTTTATATAAATCTCAAAACCTTCTCCCAGAAGATTCATTCTCCCTCAGTTCTTTCTCTGTCTCCCTACGTTCCTATCAACCTAGGGTTAACTTCCAAAAATCATCATAAATCATCCGTTGATCCGTTCCTCGTTTTGACTTCAAATAAACGCTCAGGGAGTCGAGTGGAACAATTATAACCGATCAAAGCTTTTCTTTATTTCGAAATATTTTGGTAAGTTATCATGATTTTTTTTTAATAATTGTTCATACCATATTTAATGATGTTATTATTACCACGTAAATGAGTATTGGTAAATTTGGCAATTTAGTTGGCCTTTGAAATGATGAACATATGGTTTTGGAAATAAGTAGGGTAAAGGGTTGATAAAATGTTTTGGTTTAATTGGTAAGGTTGGTATAAACATGGTATATGGCTTGGAGGGAGTATGTTTTATGGTTTGGAAATGCTATACTGAAGAATTGGTTGGGTTGGTATAGCAGCAGGGGAAGTACTTTGGATATAAGGGTGTTATGCTTAGCCTTGGCTGCTGATGAACAACATCAGCATAGATTCTGGGCAAGGGCACGACTCGTGCCCTGGAGCACGAGTCGTTCCTTCCTTGGTCACTCGTGATAACGAGTCGTGGAATTGGTTCCACCCGTGCTGGATTTTATGGATGTCATTGGCACGAGTCGTGGTATGGGGCACGAGTCGTGCCTAGTGCAGTTGACTGTGAAGCATTTTTCAAGCATTGTAGACCCTAGTTCCCTAATACATCTTTTAACACAAATTGACTATAATTCTAGTATAACATTAGGACTTTCCGATGAAGTCTTAAATGGTCCAAAATGATATAGGGAAGGTCTTTAAATATTGTCCTGAAAATGGTTGGAAGGCATAGTAAATACTTAACCAAGGTTATCAAAACTTGGTAATTTATTCTTGGACCCTTGTAGAAGGTATCCAATATTGTGTAATGAATATGTAGGGCTTACTTGTGATTCATTGTGGCCATATTTGATTACATATTCATGGTGGGTTGTGCAATTAGTGTCCGAAATACATGTTGCACTACTTTATTGGTTTGAGCATGAGTATTAATACCATGTTATTGGATTGTTATTATTCAATAGTGTATGAAATATATGTTGCACTATTGTGATGGTTTAGCATGAGTGATAGTACCATGTTATGTATTGATATCCCAAGTGTGGATTTATTTTCAAGTATCTATTATGTGCTTGAATGTGTTTATATCAGCTGATCAGTAGGGGTATAATAGAATACGATCAATTATGGAAATTGTTCCATAAGGTGATCAGATTACATTATACATGTGACTATCCCCTTCTGTGGCCACAGACTGGGGTGAATGCTTCTGTATCGAGTCAAAAGCCATACAGATAGCTGCGATTCTTGTATGTTTCTTCTCATTAGGAGTCTTATAAGGCGTGAATATGCCTAAGCAGTTCACAAATGAGTGGAGTTTTACTCCCGACGTTGTACGACTTATTGTTCAGACGAGAAAGGTAAAATGAGGTTACGTAATGTGTTTACCGCTTTACCAATGTGATTATGAGCAACCTGTTTATGTGTTGCATCTTATATGGCATATTGTTGCATCCATAATAGCTTATTGAGATTTATTCTCACCCCTTCTCCCTTTACTGTTTTAGATCTCGCTAAGACAGGAGGACCAGATCGGTGAGGCCGAAAAGGAGTTTGGATCGCGTACTTTTTGGGTTGTCAGGGTATGTATATGTTTTGGGGAGTTAGGAGTAGTGGTGGACATTATTCTTTTGGGGGAGATTTGTATATAAAACTTCTATAAAACATTTTCAGTGTGTTGGTGATGTAATTAAGTATGGGATTGGTTTTCTTTTAAGGTTGGCTTTTGTAATCCTTTACATTTGTAGTGGTTGTAACTAAAGCAGGTTGTGACTTTTCAAACATGGTTTATATACCACCTCCAAGTGGAGAGGTTATGTTGATTTGTTAAAGGTTGTTATACTTTCAAGTTAATTAAACAAAAAGTTTTTTTATGGAGGTGGTTTGGGACCCTCCAACTTGGGGCACGAGTCTATAGGTCCCATGGTTGGGGAGGCCCCACACATTAGGCCTCGCCTAGAGCGCCGTGATCTATCACAAGCCGCGAGATTGAGGAGGGAGTTTGTGAGGACCGACCGAAAGTATGACATTGCCGTGCCTACCTCTCAGTTTTATCCCGACAAAAGGGATCACAAGTCAATGAAACCTCAATCCATAGGGGTAAGCATTTTATATTTGCTCAATTTCATCGATTTTGGTTAATTTTTTGTTGATTAGGGCTAAATTCGAATTTTGGGAATTTCTTGGATTTTTTGTGATTTGTTGATGATTCCATGGATTTGATGATTGGCCTACGAAGCTTGATATATAGGTAATCATGCATGTGCAATTTATTTGAAGAAATATGAGTATGACTCATTTTTTGAAAATAAAGGTAGGCTGTAAGTACGCCAATCCAATTCGCAACCTTTTAGATGCATTTTAATATAATAAAATTGCATTTAGGGGCGTTTTGGTAAATTCCCGGCCTGTCCCGAGACTTCCGAAAACGTTTCATGAGTTTCCCGCGAAGGAAGTACCTTTTGGTACATTATTCATGCCAAAGGACCCCTTGGGAATAAAACCTATTGGACCTTTTGGGTATTTTCCCGGAATGTTCCAGAAACTGGTTTTTGGCGCCAAAAGCGGTTGAGCCACCTTGTGTCACGCGACAGCTTGAGGCATGGAAAGAGGACGCGTAAGGTCGTGCGACACACTAAGGCAGCCAACTGCAGCCTATAAATAAGACCCTCCCCCTCTCATAAATAGATCCCCAACTTTAGCCTACTGTTACTCTGCAGGATTTGCAGCGTAACGAACCTCTCTCTCTCCTACCTTCAACCTACCCAATTCCTCCCTTCCAAACCCAATTCTCAAGCCACACCAATTGAGCCCCTTGCCTTAATCCTTCCAGATCAGAGGTGAAGAATTGAAGGGTTCTATATCTGACTGGATATAGAATTCGTGGAAGCATCAAGGGTAACGATTCCCTAACTCTATCTCTCTCTCTCTCTTGCTTAATTTCTATTAATTCTAGCATTTAATTTTGTTTGGATTCAGTAATCAGATCCTAGCTATCTGGATTACTGAATCCCAATCGCAATCTCTCTGTTTAATCTGAATAATCAGTGCAATTGAGCTTATATTGTTGATCATTTGATTGGATTTGGTGTTTGAACCCCAAGGGGGTGTGGATCTACTCATATCCACACTCCCGGGGTCGATTTAGTGTTGTTTCTGTTTTCCATTCGTAATTCAGCTAATTGATTAGATCTGTATAGCTTCTGTTGATTCTGTGTTCATCTTGTTCAGTTTCTGCAGATGGCTCATATGTGTCACGCGACACCTTCGTCTCCAAGTGATCCTGTGTCACGCGACACATGTGGTCACTGGTGCGATGTGTCATGCGACATACATGACCCATCTGCAGAGACCCCTTTTCCTTTGTAATCTGCTTTAGATTGTTTGTATCAGGGATGTGGCCTCCCTAAATAATGGGCTCACAATCTGTAATCCTCGTTCCATAATTAATAAGATGCATTTTATCACACTTTGTTTATTATCAATATTTGCACACACTTTGGATTTACTTGGATGTTTCTGATTGAAAGACTCGTCTATGGACGAGGCGTGTTGGGTGAACTCTCGGTTCTTCCCAACACGTAACCTGACCTCCGAACTCATGTTTTCTCTCTAAACAAAAGGTTTTCAATGTTTCCTCTTAAAACGGCGTGGCGACTCCTTCCTTTTCATTTTTTTCGGGCGAGCGCACATTCAGTGGCGACTCCGCTGGGGATGTCACTTGAAAACCTGTTTTTCAAGTGTTGAGTGGGTCAAGCTTTTGTTTAGTCAAAACATCCAATACATCCATTTTGTGTGCATTATTTGATAATCATTTGTGATTCATACATCTTGTTGATTATGGAACTTGTGAGCCCTTTGTGCTTGTGGCCATTCTTTCTTGTGCATTAGTACTTGTGTGTTGCTCTGGCTATGGTAAAACAGGGGCTGATTTGATGATTGAAGAGCTGCTGGTTCAGTGACCATCCAGGTCGTGCGACACCTTTTGTCTCTGGTTGTCCTGTGTCACGCGACAAAGGGTGGCCACTGAACATAACTTCAGAAGACTGGTTTGAGGGCAGTCCCTTGGATCAAGCGTGACCCAATTGATTGTTGTTCCCTGTTTATCCTGTGTGAGGGTGTGTGTTGTTTTTTTTTCTTTCTAAAAAAAAAAATAAATAAAAATAAAAAAAATCATTTTTCGCAAAATAAAGGAACATAGCCATCCCGCACACTACATCACGTAGATCTAGAACCCTCGGGTGCGATTGACGGCATCGCGGACGGTGATGAATTTCGCCTACGCTTGAGCGCCTGAAATCAAACCTAACCCCCTAGTGCGTTATAGGTGGCGCCACACATTTAACCTCACCCAAAACGGTTGATTTTGACACGACATTTTCAAATACACTAAAATGAATTGCTTCAAAATTTTTAAAAGGCTTTCGTACCTCCTCCAAACCCTAGCACTTGTGGGCATGTTGCCATCGCAACATGGTTTCACGAAAGGACATGTCGTTCCCACGGCATGTTCTAACGAGAGATCATGTCGCTTTGTCAACGTGCACCGACGAGAGGTCATGCCCGATTTTTCCTTGAAATTCTTCAGGAATACCAGTTATGCCGCCCAAATTTCTCCGTAAATTGGGGCGCTCGTCCGTCCCATAAATGCTTCGGTTTTGTTTAGGTACTGTCGCCTATTATTAATTGTGAAACAACGCATTTAGTGTATTTGTGGATGATGTGTCCATAGGTTCCCCCGAGGTCTAGATTGTGTGAATAAAGGATTAGCCTTTTCCAACCGTCTCTAGGACTTAAAACACCGATTTCTACTTGAACCATAATAAGTGTTGCACGAGTCCGTCTCCTTCCGTATTCTTCCCTCTCCCGTACCTCCTCAAAATTCTATACCCTCCTCCTTATACACACTCTCTCCTCTCCAGATAAGGCAAGTTGGGTGCGCGATCTGATTCCCGGTGTTCGTTTAGTTCGCGTCTTGAGGCAGCTGCAGTTTCAGCAGATTTCGCACCCGATTCAATTTCAGAGATGTCTAGTGCAGAGAAGAGTATGACCACTCAATATGAGGATTCATCTGCCGCGGATCAACAAGTCATGCATAGTCTGTCTATGGAAGAGATGAGGGCTAATTTGGAAGTCGCTCTAGCTAGAGAGCGTGAGACTCAATTACTCGCTCAAGCCAGGGAAGAGGCAGCACATTCTAAGTTCGTAGATGCAATGAGAATCCGTGGTATCGCTGTGATCCGATGCGCTGATGGAACTTATGAAGAGATTACCGAGGTTAATGACACTGATCTAGGAGCCGGGAATGTTTCTCTCCCTTTTCAAATTTCCTCGGCCTCCAGCCTCTTGTGGCTACGTCCAATTATGCTCAGAATCAAGGGCTGCCGGTGAACCCTCAAGCAAGTTTTGGTCCAGTCGGAGGAACACAGCCGGTCCTCCATGATTTGACTTCCTCACCCTTTCCCAATGCTTTCGTGCCTGTAAGCCAATTTGGGTCCCAGCTTCCGAACAGTCAAGGTCTGTGGTTTCCAGGTTCTCAGTATCAGCAAGGTCAGTCTCATAGTCCTCACTCCCAGGGTAACGCCCAGTATCCGAATCAGCATCCTTACTCCGGGAATCAGTTCAGCCAGGATGGATTTATGCAGTTTCCTACTAGACAACCTCAGTTTCAAGGATATATGTCTCAGCCTTCAATGGATTCAGCTTTTGGATTTGGCTCATCATCTATGCAGCATCCGGGGTCAATTCCTTACAGGCCTGCCAGTGCTTTTCCGCAGAATCAGAATTTCCCAACCGATCAATTTAATCATTTGCCAGCTCCAGCATCCGGGTCAGTTCAGCCGTCTCTCTTCCAACCAGCTAGTTTTGAGCCTTCTTCAACTATTGCTCCCGCTCTTCCTCAGCTTCCCGGGATGACTCCAGAGGTAACTGCACTGTTGAAACAAATGCAGCAGCAAATTGACAAGTTGACGGCAGGATCAAGTGGACTTAAGGTTGTTGACCCAAAGCAAGTAGAGCCTCTCCCTTATAAGTTCAAGATGCCCAAAATACAATTTGATGGTTCGACATGCCCGAAAACTCATGTGGACACATACGTGATGACTATGGGGGCAATGGGTTGTACTCCCGATTTTATGGCTCAGCACTTTCATCTCACACTCAAAGGACCTGCCTTGACATGGTTTCTAAATCTTAAGTCAGAAGCTCGAGCTACTTGGAGTCAGACTACTGAGGCCTTTCTTGAAAAGTACCGTGGGAATCTTGAGTGGCGCACAACTAGAGACGACTTGGTCGGCACAATTCAAAAGAGTGATGAGTCCATTACTGAGTTCTACAAGAGGTGGAATGCCAAATTGAATGAACTGCCCGAGCCAATTCCATTGCAAGATCAGAAGGACATCTTTTTGTCATGTGTGAAGCCGCTCTCCGTGAAGCTATTGGGAATGGTTGGTACCCCGATTTAAGGGAGATGGTAGGCATGGGAGCCCGTAGCGAGAATCGACTCTTCAACCGTACCCTAGATGACAAGACCGGTAATGTTAATGGTTATGGGTCCAAGATGGTCAATCCAGTTTCCCGGGTGCCAAAAGACAATAGTATCAACAACCTTCAGAGAGGAAGCACTGGCCCAAGCAGTGGGAAATTTCAACCTCGTCAGCCACGGAAGTTTGATGATCTTGGCATGACTATAGAGGAAGCATTTAATGGTCTGGTTAAGACAGGGATGGTCCAGCCCCTTGATAATTACCGCCCTATGCATCGCAACCCAAAGCTGGATACGAACAAGTACTGCTGCTACCACCAGTTCCCTGGCCATACAACCAACGATTTCATTCCCCTAAAGATGCTCATTCAGAAGCTTGTTGATGATGGAAAGGTTGAGAAGGCTCGCCCCAATGTTGTCCCCGATCTTCTTTAGTGATATCAGCAGAAGCCCAGAGGCTATCCCACCCGAAAGCGGCGAAGTCAATCGCCTCGCCGTCGTAGGATCTAGAGTGTCTTTTATGTGGTAACGAGTCTGTCAAGTCCATGTTATGAGTCTTTTTATTGCAGTAATAAAAATCTTTGTTTCTATTCTTGCTAGACTCGAGACATCACTTGCACACCTACGTTACACTCGATTGAAATGGTCTTATTCCAAATGATCACTTATGCTGCTCACCGACTAATGCTTTGAAATGACTAATGTTTAAATAGATCGGAGCGAGAAAATCGACTGATATCCCCATCTTGCGCCCCATATGCTCACACATCTTTCATAATCTCGTTGTTCGACGAACTTGCACGGATCTTTCCCAAAGTAAGCTTAAAGCAAGCAATGGAGACTCTATCTCGTTCAGAGTATCCGGTAGGGACTGCGGTTGAAACCTTTCACCCCTAGGAAAACCATCACCTTACCCTCATCTAAATAATATCCCTTCATTTCAAGATCGGCATGTTTTGAAACCCGTTTAACCATCATCAAGAAGAAGAGGGACCATCCTTGAGGCTCCCGTGATTCAAAGAAAGATCGACCGGCTCCAAGCTCAAGAATAACGGCAGAAAGCAATGATCCATTCTGGGGACTAGCTGAAATTCTCCTCTCGAAAGAAAAAAAAGAGAGAAACAAAAATACAAAAAAAGAGAAGATAAAAAAAAAATAAGAGAAAGAAAAAAAAGAAAGAGAGCCTAGTCCCCAGCGATTCTCTCAAAAATAAAAGTTCAAGGACCCGGTCGTTACTCAAAGAGGAGTCTCAGAGTGAATAAAGAAACAAAGACGGATGTCCCTCACCAATACCTTGACCATTCCGAGCCGTCCTCTCGATTCTAGAGGACATTCCCATTACCATTACCCTTACCTTTGCCTTGCAAAGCCAAGATTGACTCTCTCATCCTTAGGAGGCAAAGAAAGATGCAATCATGGATTCCCTCACCTTAGAAATCCCAAACACATACCCAAGAGCCAACCTCTCATCTTTAGAGGTTCAACCAGCAAAAAGCCTAGCCGACCTCTCATTTTAAAAGGTCATGATATCCCTAAATCACCCAAAGACCGATCGAAACCCTGAAGCCCAGTCGCAGTTCCTACCAGATAGCAGCTTCATTCCAATATCGTCGAGATCTAAAACATACTATTGCTTAAAGAGGAGCCAAGTCTATCCCGGCTCAAAGGATCGTCAAGCGAAGATTGTGCAAATTCCATCCGTTCATTCGACGTTGCATGTGAGCATATTTCGTTTCTATTCCGCAAACACTTGCCGTGGACATCCCACTGGGGCTTCGCATCTGTGTCTCCCATTGACACTCAAAGAGGACATATTCTTTCAATTCCCAAAATTCTCAAAGGTCCTCAGATACCCGAATTTCAACGTTCATTCTTTTCATTCGGGATAAGCCCGAACTACGGTGACCTGAGCTCCTCCTATGGAGGGGAACGTAGGCAACCATAATTGGTCCGGTCGAAATCACAAACAAATCTCAGAAAATCTGGTCTCCTCAAGGACCATGCCCATACACCTTCCATCCTTCCGAATTTGATCTCGATATCAGTGGGCTTTCTCCCTCAGATTGATATAAAATATTTGCTCATATCAGCCTTTGGCGGCCGACTAACCCGAACATCAATAAAGGGTTTAAGCAAACTTTGTGATCATCACGAATAAGACAGTCTTCAAGTGTCTCGACAAGTCTTCTCTTGCTACATCATAGGAAGATAGAGCTAAACACCGTTTCGGCCGCCAGGGCTTTCCATACACTTCTCCACACCTTGTGATTCTTATACTCTCTCAAAAGAGTTCGAACCCAAAGCGAGAGTGTCATACACGTAACTCGGGATTCATTTCCCACCCTCGAAGGATGTGCCCCCGCACGTAAACACTTCCGAGTCTTGTCCAAATGACCGATTGACTCAAGGTTTGAAATGATGAATTGCCTCTCGTGGCCACAAGATGACTCGCTCGCTATGAAGCTGCATGGAATTGCCTCAAGCTGAGGCTTTGGTTAAGGTATCCCTCCGGCCCTCCTTATTGATTCCCTCCAAGATTGCTTTGCAC
Organism: Adenophora triphylla var. japonica; assembly: GCA_022495995.1. Lineage (NCBI taxonomy): Eukaryota > Viridiplantae > Streptophyta > Magnoliopsida > Asterales > Campanulaceae > Adenophora > Adenophora triphylla. The sequence continues at coordinate 213,678 of JAFEMH010003343.1, forward strand.
TATCAACTGGGGCTTCGCCAAACCAGGATTGCTCTTTGCCCCCTCTCGCCGCTTGCCGTCTCGATGCGCGATACACTCGTCCTCACTAGCAATGGACTCCGTCGCAATCTATACTCTCTGAGCGTCCCCGACTTGCCTAGCCGCACCATATCATTTTTCCACCTCGCGGGAGAGGGTCCACCTCATTATAAACACCTTTCGTTCCATACACAATCCCTCACAGCATAATGGCTACCTACTTATCTGCTCATCAATCTGTGCCAAAAAACCCTCACTTCCCTATTCTCCCCAGCTGAGATGGACTTGTGCAACAAAAAGATTAGTAATGCATAAGCAAAAAGTCGAATAAAATGCTAGGTGCCTAGAGTGTTGTGTTTTCCCCCCCACAGGGTACAATAATCAGGTGATCGTAATGTGATCGTGAGGACTGCCCCTCGAATCACAATCTTGGATAGGAAATCCAAACCCCGCAGGTGGCAGACCCCACCTCTATTATCTTCAGAAGGCCCAGAACTACGACCGGCTTGATTCCCTTTTTTAAGGGATACGTAGGAAACCTTTCTCCAAAGGTCCAGCCATCTGATCTCACCAGCATCATATGAAAGAGCCCTAGCAGCCCTAGTCTTCAAACAATGATTGTCAAGAAAAAGAGCTCTCAGCTTGCCTCGCCCCTGCAGCTGTCAAAGAAAGAAAAGAAAGAAGAGCCCCAACCGCCCTAGAAACTGCATAACAAGGCTCACTAGCCCCGACGACTCCAAAGCCTATTTTGCATGATAAACCGAGACAAAGAGTCCGCATCCGTCAATCTCCCTAGCAAGCGTCAACAAGTGGTAGCCTCAGCCCCCAAACAAATGCATGTCAAAGAAAAGAGCCCCACGCCACGTAACCAAAGAAATAATGCTCACCAAATTCCGACGACTTCAAAGCCTCGCGTTGCAAAGACCTTCCCGCGAATGGCCACCCAATGAGCATCGACAAGTGACAGAGGCCACAACCTTCCCAACAGAACCAATGGTAGCCTCGAGACCTGTAGACAAACTACCTACCAACAAGCAAGCATGCCTAAGACCCTCGCAGTAACAATAATCAATCGAGTCCCGAAGACTGACCTCGACCAAACTGTAGAAGAAAGAAAAAAGCAAAAAGGCATGTGTATCCGTGATGTACTCAAGAAGAGCTCAACAATACCAACAAACTCCCACAATCTCAAGAAAAGAAGCCAATTCCCCGCAGAGCGTAATCCCTGGCTTGACAAACAAATGCCTGTGCAGACCGCAGCCTCGAGGCACTCGAAAGAAGCAAAGTCCCCAGCTTCCCAAGCAAAACCCAGGACACAAAAGAAAAGACGAACAATCGCCAAGGACAACCCAAACAACAAGACCGACAAAAACAACAAAGAGCGGGAAAGCAGTAGCGTGAATCCCTCGACGCCTATCTCCCAACAAGAATGCGTAGTCTAAGACTCTCCGACATCTATAAAGTGAAGCACAACATGTGCGAAAGATGGTGCCGAGACGCCTTCAAATGAGTCTCTTCGTTAGGCATCCACGAAGACCTTCAAATGGAATGTAGCGTGAGCGGTCGCCTTCATTTATCGAGAAGCCAGGCGCAAATGGAGTCCTTTCGCAACTACTCCCCCTTTTAGGGTCGCCAAAGTCCTCTTCGAATCAAGGCAATGTAGTCCTTGTAGATAAATGAGTCCCCTCGCACCGACATGCCTTCTAAATGATCTCGGTGTATGAGAGACCCCTATGTCTTGCATCCCTTTGCCAAGAACGTAAAAATGAGATCCCCGTGACCCCTAGCCTCCAAATGAGGAATGTATCAATGAGAAAAGAATAGCCCTGAGCCCAAGAGTATGCTCATCCCTGAAGAGAAAGAAGAGAAGCGGTACGAGACCCTCCGAAATGATCCACGCAAGGCAGCAGTGAGCGCGAGACCCTCAAAGAACCCCTCCAAGAAAGAGAAGCAAGCGAGTCCCTTGCAGACCCTCCAAAGATCTACCCCGGTACAAGAGAAGTGTGAGACCCTCCCAGCAATCCCTACGTGAAGAGACCCAAACAAAGTGTGGTGAGACCCTCCCGGCATCCACAAGACCCCCATGAGACCTTCCTGATAGCATGAGACCCCTACAGTTTTAGTCAACAGACCCCTGCAAAGTAATCCCAGGTCAAGAGACCCTCCACAAGATGAGATCCCTGGTAAGCAGCCTACAACCTGGGCGAAGTCAAGAAATAATCTCTGACTACGTAACACCGATCCCTCGTAACCACACGTTAAAGTAAGAAACAAAGAAAGGTACGAAGATACGTCTCTACCTTTCCTTGCTTGGATTTTGATTTGGTAATTCCGAACTACGATTTGGCTCGATTCCCCTTGTTCAAGGGATACGTAGGGAATCCTTTCTCATAAAGGTCCAGCCATCTTTCCCCTTTTTTACCCTTCTAGCCCTTCACCTTATCCACTTGATGCTCATTGGGATTGGGTCTTATTTTATCGACAACCCCACTTTTTCCAAAAGTGACGTCGCCGAGGGCTCGTAAGTACGCCAATCCAATTCGCAACCTTTTAGATGCATTTTAATATAATAAAATTGCATTTAGGGCATTTTGGTAAATTCCCCTACTCCCTCCGAGACTTCCGGAAATGTTTCATGAGTTTCCCGCGAAGGAAGTACCTTTTGGCACATTATTCATGCCAAAGGACCCCTCGAAATAAAACCCGTTGGACCTTTTGGGTATTTTCCCGAATGTTCCGTAAACCGGTTTTGGCGCCAAAGCGGTTGAGCCACCTTGTGTCACACGACGCCTGAGGCATGGAAAGAAGGACGCGTAAGGTCGTGCGACACACTAAGGCAGCCTAACCTGGCAGCCCTATAAATAAGACCCTCCCCCTCTCATAAATAGATCCCCAACTTTAGCCTACTGTTACTCTGCAGGATTTGCAGCGTAACGAACCTCTCCAAACACAAACCTCTCTCTCTCCTACCTTCAACCTACCCAATTCCTCCCTTCCAAACCCAATTCTCAAGCCACACCAATTGAGCCCCTTGCCTTAATCCTTCCAGATCAGAGGTGAAGAATTGAAGGGTTCTATAGCTGACTGGATATAGAATTCGTGGAAGCATCAAGGGTAACGATTCCCTAACTCTATCTCTCTCTCTCTCTTGCTTAATTTCTATTAATTCTAGCATTTAATTTTGTTTGGATTCAGTAATCAGATCCTAGCTATCTGGATTACTGAATCCCACCGCAATCTCTCTCGTTTAATCTCGAATAATCGTTGCAATTGAGCTTATATTGTTGATCATTTGATTGGATTTGGTGTTTGAACCCCAAGGGGGTGTGGATCTACTCATATCCACACTCCCGGGTCGATTTAGTGTTGTTTCTCGTTTTCCATTCGTAATTCGGCTAATTGATTAGATCTCGTATAGCTTCACGTTGATTCGTGTTCATCTTGTTCGGTTTTACCGCAGATGGCTCATATGTGTCACGCGACACCTTCGTCTCCAAGTGATCCCCGTGTCACGCGACACATGGTCACATCGGTGCGATGTGTCATGCGACATACATGACCCATCTGCAGAGACCTTTTTCCTTTGTAATCTGTTTTAGATTGTTTGTATCAGGGATGTGGCCTCCCTAAATAATGGGCTCACAATCTGTAATCCTCGTTCCATAATTAATAAGATGCATTTTATCACACTTTGTTTATTATCAATATTTGCACACACTTTGGATTTACTTGGATGTTTCTGATTGAAAGACTCGTCTGTGGACGAGGCGTGTTGGGTGAAATCTCGGTTCTTCCCAACACGTAACCTGACCTCCAAACTCATGTTTTCTCTCTAAACAAAATGTTTTCAATGTTTCCTCTTAAAACGGCGTGGCGACTCCTTCCTTTCCATTTAATTTCGGGCGAGCGCACATTCATAGGCAAAATAATGTTAAAAATGGGACGGAGTTCTTGCATGTGCTAGAACTAGGTTAACTTCTGATCATGGATGCGAGAATGAAATTTTGGACGATGAAAATGATTCATGTATGCCTGTTTGGAAGATTAAATTTGTATGAAAAGATTTTGTGAAAATTGAGATGTTTTGTGCTTATTCTTGCTTTGGGAGAGCATGTGCTCGGTGTGACGTGTTTCAAATGATGAAAAACGCGTGATCTATGCAAGTGATGCTAGAAAATCTTTTATGAGTGCTTTATTTTGAAATGTGTGCACTATTTTGAGAATATATGCATATTTCTGAGATAAATTGAAGGACTAACGTACCTTTGCTGTGTTTACCTACAGGAGAGAAAATCTCGAGAACCCGCTAAGATTGCGGTGAAGCTGTGGGCGAGGATGCCCGACATCAAGAAGGATGGTCACAATGCTAAGCAGCTAGTTGAGGCTACGGGTCTCCATGCCTTTGTCGAGGCTATCGGCAGGGGTGTTCATGTGATGAATAAGAGTAAGGGACTGACCCTAGCTCTTTCTGAGTTTTGGTGGGACACTACCCACGGCTTTCACTTGGGCTGGGGAGAGGCTACAGTGACCCCTGCCAATTTTACGACTATCACAGGCTTGCAATTCACTGATAGGCCTGTGACTTGGAGAGACCACATTTCTGACGCTGAGTTCAGGGATTTTGTGGGGTTAGACATCCGTCAGAAGGGGTTAGGGATGGAGACCCGTCTTGTTGATATCGAGGTTCTCAGGTGCATGGAGGGCTTTGCTGCCAATGCTGTGACTGCTCACCAGCTCGCGAGGGCTTTTCTGTGGTTGACTTTATCTGTCACCATCTTTGCCAACTCTGGGACAGTGGCGATGACTTGTTTGTTGGGTTCTTTGGATGATCTGGCTTCCATTGGGGAGATCTCTTTGGGTGAGGCTGGATTGGCGGAGCTTTACTTTGCTTTGGATCTGTGCAGTCGCAATAAGGCTGCTTCTGTAGACTGCTTTTCTTTTGCTTTGGAGGTATCCTCACTCTTCTTTCGTTCTTTCCCTTTTTTCTGTTTCCTCAAAATTTGTGAGATAAATGACCTTTATGTTCTGACATGCAGGTTTGGTTTTGCGAGGTGATCGGGTTCTTTCCGTGGAACCAGCAGAGTGATACCGCTATCTTCCCGGCTATGGTACGCTGGAGGGGTGAGGCTCCGGATAAGTTTAACATGAAGACCTAGATCACCTTTAATTACAAGATGGTGAGGCCCGTCATCAATGCAGACAGTTGTCAGAGGGTAAATTTCTACCCGTGGGGTCGGTATCCTGCGGCTCTGATGGGCGGTGTCGTAGCTGTGACTCAACAGAGGAGGTGTCTGACAGGCTTAACCTATGATGTTATATACTTGGGTGATCGGTTTTCCAGGCAGCATGGTCACGTCCCTCCTTTGGGCGCCATTACTCCCCACGATCCTCCTCCTTTTATGATGCAGCCTAAGGATTGGCCAGAGGACGAGAGGGATAGTTACATGGCTATGTTGGAAGCGGATACGCCACCTTTGTGGAGGAGCATTTAAGGACGTCACAAAGGGTGGTGAAGATAGCTGCCGCTCAGGGGTATGGAGAGGCAGAGCCGACCGACCCACATGTTCCCTCGGCTCATCTATCTTATGTGGTGAATGGGGTGCCGAGGAGGCTGATGGTGCCCATTCCTGACACGAGAGATGTCGATTTTACCCTGCCAGTTGATAGCACTGTAAGTAAACCCTGGATTCCTTTTTCGACATTTTTATTTTCTGTCCATGTATTTCTACAACCCTGAATCCATTTATTTCTCGCAGGTCCCTGCTCGCACCTATGACACTTTAGTGTGGCAGAACAGGGGATGGAAGCAGCTGGCTCGGTCTCTCTTGCGGAAGCTGGCTTGCGCTTCGAGGGCTGCGGGGAATGCGCAGGAGCCTGAGCGCAAGAGGAGGCATGTCGGAAGTGTAGCTTCTTCGTCATCGGCCTCGGAATGCCCCTCATCTTTGACCAGTGGTGTGCCTCGGGGCGTGGGCCTAATACCGACATCCTGGAGCAGCTGGCGGAGTACGAGCACGTGCCTGTTGACTTGTTCGATGTGAGCGATGATGAGGACTTGATGAGGGACCCCGAATACTACGAGCTGAGCATCGATGAGGAGTCGGAGGCTTAGGGTCCTTCTTTTTGTACTTAGAGAGAGAGAGAGAAACAAAAACAAATGATGCAAGTTTAGAGGACTAAACTTCTTTTAAGGGGGTAAGAATGTAATAACCAAAAAATTTTGGAGGATTAATTTGTAAATTGTTAAATTTTCAATTAGGCTTTTAGAGGGACTTATAATTATAATGAAGTCTTAGGAATTATATTATGTGGGTTAAATTATTTAGATGAGTTGGGCTTTGGTATTGTGCTTAGGTTTAGTAGAACCCTTTTATAAATACTCATTTTTAATAATTGTTTTAGTAATTAAATTGTTTCTTTAAATTAAATTATTTGAATTACCTTTTTAATAAAAGGATTGAAAGTAATAGGCTTGAGTTATTATTGGACTAGAAATTGTGGACTTGTTTTAATTGGGCTTGAGTAACCTTGTGGGCTTAGAAAATTTAATTAGACTAGGATTAGAAAACCTACATATATAAATTCCTTCTTAACCTAATAACTCTCATTAATTAAATCAATTAAACAAGAAATAGAGAGAGAGAGAGGGATGCGACACCTGTTTGCCGAGAGAGAAAGAGAGAAACCGTGAGGCTGAGAGAGAAAGAAGGAAGGACTGTGACTTGGAAGAAGAAAAGAGGAAGAAACAATTGAGAAGACATACCAAGGTAAAGGATTCTTTTGTCCAATAATTATTATTCTTGAATTTTAAAAGAACCTAGAAAATCCTAGAAACTCTTGAGATTAGATTGGGGTTTTTATTATGAATATTGTTGATTAATTAAGAATTAATTTAAGGACATTATATTGATCGGATCATTGATTAATTGAAAACCTAATATTGATTAAGATTGGAAAGCATGTTAAGTAAATTAGGTTGGATCTAATATGCATGCTAGGGTTTATGATGATTGAAATTAGGGTTAAGTCTGTGTCTTGAGTGTGTGCCGTGTATGTGTGTGTGTTGTGTAAATATTTTTGAGGTTAAAACTTGTTTGCAAAATTGTTTTGATTAAATATTTCAATGTCAAAAAGGTTTGATTTTTAAGTAAAAGCGTTTTGGTTAAAAATCTAACAAAATGTTAAAAAGCTGAAAATCAGTTTGTTAAAAGCCTAGTGACCAAACTGTAAAATATGGAAACTAGGGACTAAACTGTAAATTTTGAAAGTCGAGGGACTGTTTGGTAAAAATCTGAAAGTTGAGGGACTGCTTTGTAAAATCTGAAAGTTGAAGGAAGTCAAAGGACTTCTTTGTAATTTTAGAAAGTTAAAGGACCTTTTTGCAATTATGAAAACTAAAGGGACTTTTCTAGGAATAAGAAAACTTAAAGGGACCTTTTTTAGAGTAATGAAAAGTCAAAAGACCTTTAGGAAATGATTTAAAAGGGGAATTGATCCTAGAAACCCTAGGGATGTTTTGGTAATATTATTAGGATATTAGTTAACCATAAAAAGGAGTTAATTAGAATAACTTATAGGTTAACCAAGTGGATTAAAAGGATTAAAGGTACTAAGTAGATAGAAGTTAATTGTACCTAAGGTTGAGATTTCGTTTTGCATGATTGTAGATTCGTGCGCGTGAAGCATTTTTGGAAGTACTAAGCAACGCTAAGGTAAGGGATTATACATCTTTAAGTTAATTGATTTCCGCTCCATTTCATTGTTTAGGTTTCTGCATATTTTTTGGCGATGTACGTTTCTTTGATACGTAAAAGCTGACCTCGCGTCAGTATTTGTTTTTGACTTCCTCATTTACCGTTATTTGCTAATCTTTTGTTATTCGTTTGCTATATCGTCCTTTTGGTTTCGTAAATACAGAATTTTATTGTTATTGTGAAAGTTCGTATTCTGTATAAAAATGAGTTTTGATATGATGTGATATTTGTTCCATTAATGATCACTAAGGTAGACAACCTGCTTCGGCGGGGTATATTTGATATTTTGGCCTTCGGCAAACTTAGTCCACCGCTTCAAAGTAGTAGTGGTGGGATGTTTCGGATACACTGCTTAGGACTCTGCGGAGTCAACCTTTGTGCCCTTCGTGGGATTTCGAACCCTTTGTGGGTATTAGTGCTCTTTGTGGGCTTTTGTTCCCTTTGTGAAATTTTGGTTTGATAAGGTCAGTGGACCACTTATGTGATCATGATGTCTGTGAGTGATTTGATTACCTACGGTTGGTATGGGAGAGTTGTAGATAATTAGATTACTCGAGTTAGTTTTGTTCAGCTTATCAGTCCTTTGAAATTTCAAAAAAATCTGTGAGTGGTTTAGTTAGTTAAAGCTGGTATGGGACAGTTTTAAATAAGTAAACCATTCGAGTCAAATTGAATCGATTTCGTCATCATTTGAAACTCCAAAATATTTGTCAACTCAGTTTGTGAAACCGTTGAGATTTTGAAAGACATGTGGTTTGAGAATTTGGTAAATAACTATATTCGAAATTGTGCTTTGTTATGTCTTCGATTGTTATTTGAAATTTGTATCATTTGATATTCCTTCGGGTCAACAACTCCTTAGTAATCGGAGGGGTTGTATATGAACTTACTGGGCATTGTTCGCTCACCCTTTCATCTTCTTTTCTTCCAGATTTCATATAGGAAGAATGTGAAACGGTTCGGGAGAACTTCATAAGAAATTCAAGGATCGTTTTAGTTTATTTTCATTTTAGACTCTTTAGTTAGTGATTGCAGTTATTTGAGAGTTTGTAAGACTTTAAAGATTTTGTTGAGCTAGTGGATTGTACTAGCCGTTGAAATTGTTATCGTTATTCGCATTTAAGTTATTTCAAATTGTGATTAGTGTTTGAATTATGGTTTTAGTAGCTGTTGGAGGTTATTTTATTATCAATTAAGTATTATTATTGTTGTGTAAATTTGGGGTCGTTACAGTTGGTATCAGAGCTTTGGCTTTAGATCCTTGGGAGTTTAGGATGTGTAAAGATAAGTTTGATTTGAGCCTTAGGTTTGACCTAAGTGTCATTCTGGGAGTGTTTAGTGTAGATTGATATGATAAGATTAGTTGCTTAATCGGATAATGAAAGTTTAGAGGACTAAACTTCTTTTAAGGTGGTAAGAATGTAATAACCCAAAAATTTTCGAGGATTAATTGATAAATTGTTAAATTTTCAATTAGGCTTTTAGAGGGACTAATAATTATATTGAAGTCCTAAGAATTATATTATGTGGGTTAAATTATTTAAATGAGTTGGACTTTGGTATTGGGCTTAGATTTAGTAGAACCCTTTTATAAATACTCATTTTTAATAATTGTTTTAGTAATTAAATTGTTTATTTAAATTAAATTATTTGAATTACCTTTTTAATAAAAGGATTGAAAGTAATGGGCTTGAGTTATTATTGGACTAGAAATTGTGGACTTGTTTTAATTGGGGTTGAGTAACCTTGTGGGCTTAGAAAATTTAATTAGACTAGGATTAGAAAACCTACATATATAAATTCCTTCTTAACCTAATAACTCTCATTAATTAAATCAATTAAACAAGTAATAGAGAGAGAGAGAGGGAGGCGGCACCTGTTTGCTGAGAGAGAAAGAGAGAAACCGTGAGGCTGAGAGAGAAAGAAGGAAGGACTGTGACTTGGAAGAAGAAAAGAGGAAGAAACAATTGAGAAGACAAACCAAGGTAAAGGATTATTTCATCCAATAATTACTATTCTTGAATTTTAAAAGAACCTAGAAAATCCTAGAAACTCTTGAGATTAGATTGGGGTTTTTATTATAAATATTGTTGATTAATTAAGAATTAATTTAAGGACATTATATTGATCGGATCATTGATTAATTGAAAACCTAATATTGATTAAGATTGAAAAGAATGTTAAGTAAATTAGGTTGGACCTAATATGCATGCTAGGGTTTATGATGATTGAAATTAGGGTTAAGTGTGTGTCTTGGGTGTGTGCCGTGTATGTGTGTGTGTGTTGTGTAAATATTTTTGAGGTTAAAACTTGTTTACAAAATTGTTTTGATTAAATATTTCAATGTCAAAAAGGTTTGATTTTTGAGTAAAAGTGTTTTGGTTAAAAATCTAACAAAAGGTTAAAAAGCTGAAAATCAGTTTGTTAAAAGCCTAGTGACCAAACTGTAAAATCTGGAAACTAGGGACTAAACTGTAAATTTTGAAAGTCGAGGGACTGTTTGGTAAAAAACTGAAAGTTGAGGGACTGCTTTGTAAAATTTGAAAGTTGAAGGACTGTTTTGCAAATCTCTGAAAGTTAAAGGACTTCTTTGTAATTTTAGAAAGTTAAAGGATTTTTTTGTAATTATGAAAACTAAAGGGGCTTTTCTAGGAATAAGAAAACTTAAAGGAACCTTTTTGAGAGTAAAGAAAAGTCAAAAGACCTTTAGGAAATGATTTAAAAGGGGAATTGATCCTAGAAACCCTAGGGTACTTTGGTAATATTATTAGGATATTAGTTAACCATAAAAAGAAGTTAAGTAGAATAACTCATAGGTTAACCAAGTGGATTAAAAGGATTAAAGGTACTAAGTAGATAGAAGTTAATTGTACCTAAGGTTGAGATTTCGCTTTGCATGATTGTAGATTCGTGCGCGTGGAGCATTTTTGGAAGTACTAAGCAACGCTAAGGTAAGGGATTATACATCTTTAAGTTAATTGATTTCCGCTCCATTTCATTGTTTAGGTTTCTGCATATTTCTTGGCGATGTACGTTTCTTTGATACGTAAAAGCTGACCTCGCGTCAGTATTTGTTTTGACTCCCTCGTTTACCGTTATTTGCTAATCTTTTGTTATTCGTTTGCTATATCGTCCTTTTGGTTTCGTAAATACAGAATTTTATTGTTATTGTGAAAGTTCGTATTCTGTATAAAAATGAGTTTTGATATGATGTGATTTTTGTTCCATTAATGATCACTAAGTTAGACAACCTGCTTCGGTGGGGTATATTTGATATTTTGGCCTTCGGGCAAACTTAGTTCACCGCTTCAAAGTAGTAGTGGTGGGGTGTTCCAGATACACTGTTTAGGACTCTGCGGAGTCAACCTTTGTGCCCTTTGTGGGATTTCGAACCCTTTGTGGGTATTAGTGCTCTTTGTGGGCTTTTGTTCCCTTTGTGAGATTTTGGTTTGATAAGGTCAGTGGACCACTTATGTGATCATGATGTCTGTGAGTGATTTGATTACCTACGGCTGGTATGGGACAGTTGTAGATAATTAGATTACTCGAGTTAGTTTTGTTCAGCTTATCAGTCCTTTGAAATTCTAAAAAAATTTGTGAGTGGTTTAGTTAGTTAAAGCTGGTATGGGACAGTTTTAAATAAGTAAACCATTCGAGTCAAATTGAATCGATTTCGTCATCATTTGAAACTCCAAAATATTTGTCAACTCAGTTTGTGAAACCGTTGAGATTTTGAAAGACATGTGGTTTGAGAATTTGGTAAATAACTATATTCGAAATTGTGCTTTGTTATGTCTTCGATTGTTATTTGAAATTTGTATCGTTTGATATTCCTTCAGGTCAACTCCTCTTTTGTAACCGGAGGGGTTGTATATGAACTTACTGGCATTGTTCGCTCACCCTTTCATCTTCTTTTCTTCCAGATTTCATATAGGAAGAATTTGAAACGGTTCGGGAGCACTTCATAAGGAGTTCAAGGATCGTTTTAGTTTATTTTCATTTTAGACTCTTTAGTTAGTGATTGCAGTTATTTGAGAGTTTGTAAGACTTTAAAGATTTTGTTGAGCTAGTGGATTGTACTAGCCGTTGAAATTGTTATCGTTATTCGCATTTAAGTTATTTCAAATTGTGGTTAGTGTTTGAATTATGATTTTAGTAGCTGTTGGAGGTTATTTTATTATCAATTAAGTATTATTATTGTTGTGAAAATTTGGGGTGGTTACAATTTCAATACTAATTCAAATTCTTTTCCTCCCCCCAAAATTCAAATTAGATCTTTTAATGGACTTTATTGTTGAAAGTAAGAATGCTCAAGAAAAGACTAATAATGAGTTTAGGAAATGTTTCAAGTTATTAAACGCTAGGTTTGATAATCTAGCCGCCTATAACAAAATACTTAATGAACATGCTAAAGCGGTAATAACTAGGAGCGGGAAAGAACTTATAGATTTTCCTCCTAAGGAAAATAGCAACCCTATTGAGGAAGATATTAGTCCAATCCCGCCAATGGTTGAGATTAATAAAGAGGTCAAAAAGGGAACGAAATCCCCTAAAATAACTAGATATTTTGATCCGCCAATACCTTACCCTCAAAGGTTGGTAAAGGTGAAACTTGACAAACAATTTGAATTTTTTTTAGAAGTTTTAAAATCTATTTACTATCAATGTACCTTTTACCGATACTTTACAACAAATGTCTTCTTATGCTAAATTTTTAAAAGATATCCTTTCTAACAAAAGGAAGCTAGAGGAGTATGAAACCGTTGCATTAACAGAAGAGGTAAGTGTCGTTTTACAAAGGAAATTGCCCCCAAAATTAAAAGATCCCGGCACTTTCTCTATTCCTTGCAACGTAGGTAAATTTGATGTAGATAATGCCATGTTAGACCTCGGGGCAAGCGTAAGCCTCATTCCACTTTCAGTTAGTAAAAGAATTGGTATGGGGGAATTAGAACCTACCACCATATCTTTACAATTAGCGGACCATTCCATTAAATACCCGGTGGATATTATGGAAGATGTTCCTTGTAAAATCGGGAAATTGATCATTCCGGTCAACTTTGTAGTTCTTGAGATGGAAGAGGACAATCACATTCCCGTAATTCTAGGTAGACCATTTCTTGCCACCGCCGGAGCAATAATAGATGTTAAAAATGATAATCTATCATTAAATGTAAGGAATGATAAGGTGGAATTTAATTTGACATTAACATGTTAGAATCAATTAGCAAGGAGTTAGAGAATCCTCAATCTAAAGACCCACTTGAAAAAAGTCTTATAGATTGGAAGAGAATGTTGCATGATGTAGATGATGATGAAATTAAAAATTATACTATGTTTTTAGATACTAATCATGCAGCAAAGTTTAGTGGCGACGCTAAATTTGAAAAGTTGAAGGCTAAGGGCAGAGCCATCCAAAGATGAAAAAGAGGTAATTAAGGCACCTCAAGTTGAATTGAAGCCTCTTCCTCCTAATCTAAGGTATGAATTTCTTGAACCAAATTCTACTTATCCGGTGATTGTAAATGCAAAATTAAGTCCACTTGAAACTGAAAAGTTATTAAGGGAACTTAGATTGCACCAAAAAGCCATAGGATATACAATTGATGATTTAAAAGGGATTCATCCTAAGATTTGCATGCATAGGATTGACCAGAGGAAGATCATAAACCTTTCATTGAGCATCAAAGAAGGCTCAATCTTAACATGAAAGAGGTGGTTAAAAAGGAAGTCCTTAAATTGCTTGACACGGACATTATCTATCCAATTTCGGATAGTAAATGGGTTAGTCCCGTGCAAGTTGTCCCTAAGAAGGGAGGTATGACGGTCATTCGGAATGATAAGGATGAATTAATCCCAACTAGGACCGTCACGGGTTGGCGTATGTGTATAGATTATAGAAAGTTAAATAAAGCCACCCGAAAAGATCATTTTCCCCTTCCCTTTATAGACCAAATGTTAGAAAGGTTGGCAAAACATTCTCATTTTTGTTACTTGGACGGATATTTCGGATTTTTTCAAATACCTATCCATCCAAGTGACCAAGAAAAAACAACTTTTACTTGTCCTTATGATATTTTCGCTTATTGGAGAATGCCTTTTGGACTCCGCCACCTTTCAACATTGTATGATGGCCATATTTTTCGATTTTATAGAAAATATAATGAAAGTTTTTATGGATGACTTTTCTGTTTACGATTACTCATTTGATGAATGTTTGCAAAATTTATCCAATGTTTTACAACGTTGCGAAGAAGTCAACCTTGTTCTTAATTGGGAAAAATGTCACTTTATGGTCAATGAGGGGATAGTATTAGGGCACATGATGTCCAAAGAAGGAATAGAAGTAGATAGGGCAAAGATTGAGATCATTGAAAAATTACCTCTGCCCACTAATGTAAAAGGGATAAGAAGCTTTTTGGGTCACGCCGATTTTTATCGGCGATTTATTAAAGATTTTTCAAAAATTTCTAAACCTTTGACTAATCTACTAATGAAAGATGCTCCATTTGTGTTCGATAGTCTTTGTCTTGAAGCTTTTAACAGGTTAAAAGAAGCATTGATATCCTCTCTTATCGTACAATCACCCGATTGGGATCTCCCTTTCGAAATAAAGTGCGACGCAAATGACTATGCGGTAGGAGCAGTTTTGAGACAGCGAAAAGACAAGAAAACTCATGACATATATTATGCTAGCCGAACATTAGATGAAGCACAAGTGAATTATGCCACCACAGAAAAAGAATTATTGGCCGTGGTATTTGCCATAGACAAGTTCCGGTCATATTTGGTGGGATCAAAAGTAATAGTATAAACGGATCATGATGCGATAAGATATTTATTACCAAAGAAGGATGCCAAGCCAAGATTAATTAGATGAATCCTTCTTCTCCAAGAATTTTATTTGGAGATTCGTGATAAAAAGGGGACGGAGAATTTAGTTGCGGATCATTTATCCCGTCTTCCCAAAAATTTGGAAATTTCCAATAAAGAAGAACTTTCTATTGATGATTCATTTCCGGACTACCATCTTCTTGCTATAAGCAATGTCGAAACCCCTTGGTTTGCAGACATTGTAAATTACTTAGCATGTAGGATTCTTCCTCCGAAAATAAGTTATCAATAAAGAAGAAATTCTTATCGAAAATTAAACATTATTTTTGGGAAGACCCGCTACTCTTCAAACAATGCACAGATGAAATCATTAGGTGGTGTGTACCTAATGAAGAGGTTAATGACATTCTTCATCATTATCACTCCTCTCTTTATGGCGGTCATGCAAGCACAGCCAAAATCGCCTCCAAGGTTCTTCAATCAGGTTTTTATTGGCCCACGATGTTCAAAGATTCTCAAAATTTTGTTATTACTTGTGATCGTTGCCAACGAACCGGCAACATTTCAAAGAGAAATGAAATGCCTCTTAATAATATTTTAGAGGTTGAGATCTTCAATGTTTGGGGTATAGATTTCATGGGGCCATTTCCAACGTCTTACAGTAACAATTATATTTAGTGGCGGTGAATTATGTCTCAAAATGGGTTGAAGCCATTGCATCTCCAACAAACGATTCGAAAGTCGTCATGAAGCTCTTCAAAGAAATCATTTTTCCAAGGTTCGGGGTCCCGAAAGTTGTTATAAGCGATGGTGGTTCACATTTTTCACACCGCCAATTTGAGGCTTTATTAAAAAAGTATGGAGTCCATCATAAAACAGGCACCAAATATCATCCTCAAACAAGCGGGCAGGTGGAAGTATCAAATCGAGAAATAAAATGGATCTTGGAAAAGACAGTCATAAGTTCAAGAAAGGATTGGTCAATAAAATTGAGCGATGCTTTGTGGGCTTATCGCACCGCTTTCAAAACACCCAGCGAAACCACTCCTTTTCGTTTGGTATATGGAACGTCATGTCATTTGTCGGTGGAACTTGAACATAAGGCATATTGGGCAATTAAAGCTCTCAATTACGATTTAGTAAATGCCGGTGAAAAGCGAAAGCTTCAGTTACAAGAGCTTGAAGAACTCCGATATGAAGCATATGAAAGTGCCAATCTATACAAGGAAAAGACAAAGAAATGGCACGATGCGCATATCATAAAAAAATAATTTAAAGAAGGAGATATGGTACTACTTTATAATTCTCATTTAAAGCTTTTTCCAGGGAAACTAAAGTCAAGATGGACGGGCCCATATCAAGTTCGTAAGGTATACCCATACATAGCCATTATAATTTAGAACGAAGCAAAAGGAGAGTTCAAGGTTAACGGTCAGAGGCTAAAACACTACATGACTGGGGCCCTGATTGGGATAGTGTCATCAATTATGCTCGGAGATCCAACCTCTCATCCCAAGTAAGTTTCTCTTCACCCTCCCCTTTTTCTTATGTCCTTAAAACATTGAGGACAATGTCTACCTCAAGTGTGGGAGGGTATTTATCTTTTTTTTTTTGTTTTTAGTTTATTTTTTTTTCTTAACTTAGTTACATTTCTTTTTATTTATGTATGCATCATGTTTATTTTCAATATATATATATATATATATATATATATATATATATATATATATATATATATATATATATATATATATATATATATATATATATATAAATCCCTATGATGATACAAGTTTTTATCCTTATGTTTGCCAATTGCCTTAGAATAATGTCTTTCCCTTTCTCTTCGTATATTCTATAATCTTAGAAATTATTAGGAAAAAAAACTTAGGGATATTTTTAGGAAGTAATTAAAGCATCATAAATTAATATAGCATTATATAGGATTTTACTAAGGAAAGCATATTTAGATTAATCGAACTCTTTTTGATCTTCTTAAAGCTCTTAGTTGTTTAAAATTTTGTGAAATCTTGTAAGTTGTTTCTTCAAATATACACTTTAAATTTTTTGATTTTTATTCCATCCTTAGAAATATTCATATTGTTTTGCATCTTTTGAATCACAACCCTTCATAATAATCTATCTTTCCATTTCCAATAATTGAATCAAGGCAACATAATTTAATCTTATGCTCAAAAGTGAGTTTGTCACTAATTTTTGAAAAAAGGCAAAAAGCAAGCTATTATTTCCTTAGTAACTCGGGGCACGGCGTTCGCTGCGATGATGCACTCTTGCCAAATGGAAATAGTATATAAATGTGTTTTGAACTAAGTATTAGGAACATGGGGTTCGCTGCCACAATGTATCCTACTTGAAAGGTTCAAAATCACTTAAATCTTTTGCAAAATTTAACACATTTAAAAAAGATAAATTGTTAGCCTTGATAAAAAATTTCCACTATCATCCTCCATTTCCATCTTTGTGATTAAAAAAAGTGCATCTCGATTCCTATGAGTACTTCTAATTTGTGAATAAATGATCATTATTCTTAATTGTACATTTCAAGCAATACTCTTTTTCACAAAACACTCTAAAGAGTGAAAATTTCTTTATACCAAGCTTATGATCCAAAAAGTTTATCCTTCTCTACACTATGCTTTGCTTATTCAAAATTTTAGTTATGCTATAGTAATTTATTGTCTTAATTTTACTCTCTAAAAATCTTCCTAAGCCTCTTTCTAAATAATCTCTAATGTTATAAAAAAGGGATTGAATATGTAGATAAAGACAATATCACCATGGCAATAAGGCTTGTAACATTTATTTATTTTCTGAATGATCCAACTTTATATTTTTATCATTTGCATTTTTTTCTCCCTCTCCATTTTTTTATCTTAAACTTGCTTGAGGACAAGCAAGAATTTAGTGTGGGGGAGTTGATAAATGGCTATTTTATAGTCATTTATAGCATTTTATTTATATCATTTACTTATATTTTATTACTATTTAGTTCTTTTTTTTAGCTTCTTTTATTATATACATGAGATTTTATGCTTGTTGATATGTTTGTATATTTATACAGGTTTTAGGGTCATTTTTATGAAATACAAGGAGCTTATGGATCAAGGCATAGAAGGGACAACTTCAAAATGGTCATCCAGACCTAAACCCAGCTGGAGCGGCCGTGCAAAAGACTTCTGTCAAGCCAAAATGGCCCAAGTCCTCTGGAGCGCCCGAGCAGCTAAAGTGGAGCGGCCGTGCAAAGCTGGAGCGGCCGAGCGAAGAAAAAGGGAGCTACTGCAGGCCCGGCCGGGCCCAAAATGGAATTTGGCGTCAAGGCTTGCACGGCCGTGCAAGTCATAACGCATGGCAGTGCACTTACTGTTACCGGGCTAAAAAGGCACCTCTTGAAGACAACTTTTTGAAGGAACACAACCTTAGCTTACGATACCTATTTAAAGGCCCCTTTGTATCAGTTTTAGATATAGAAAATTACCTGAATATACATAGAAACACATAGCAAAAACTCTCTAGCATTATTACTTCAAAATCTCTTGAAGATTCGACCTATGTTCTTGGAGTTACTTGAAGCATTGAAGCAATAAGATATCAAAGTTATTCTCAGCCTTTATTTTCATCTAAGCATAAGTTCTTCTATTCCTATCTTCTATTTATTTCTTTATGTTTGTTCTAAGTATGGGTAGTGAGAAATCCCCCTAATTCTTGGGGTTGGAAACTCAAAAGTCTTTATTCATCATCTTTATAAAATCATGTCATTCTCTCTTCATCTTAAGAATTCTCTTTATATCAAACTTTAAAATGACTTACATTTTGGAGACGTCCAATTTGTATGATTCTAGTTAATCGAGAGAAGTATCTAGCGGAGAATCTCGATTAACGGAACCATATGAAGGAACTAGGTTTCATTGATCACGAGAGTAGTTCAATGGCCTAGGGATGTTCCTTGAATGGAAAGTACGTGGATTTCTGAACATTAATGGATCCTTACTAATTATGGGCCATCGAGAGATAGGGCATAATTAGTGAAGAATACAAACGCTACTTGCTTGATCGTGAGAAGTAGCGTGGGTTTATGTACCATCCTTGATTTTGTTGAGCATTTCTAAATTCAATAGGCATGAATAATTGATGAATAAATAACTATATGAATTCCAATCCCGAGAATGCTTCCATTTTATAAGAGTTCAATTTGAGTGTTTAAGTGTATGTTTTTAAGTATTTCACAAACCAAACTATATTTCTCCCAATCTCATTTCTATTTCTTAGTAAAAATAAATATTTCTCAAAGTAAACCCTGTCCTCGTGGGATCGACCAGTACTTGCATTAGCTATACTATTATAGCCCGTGCACTTGCGGTATTTAAAAAGAACCGTTAGGTTTTGAGACGAACAAGAGACAATTATCACTAGAAGAAAGGGTGGAGATAGTCGAGCTACTGAAGGAAAGCACAAATATTTTTCCTTGGAAGGTAGAAGACATGAGGGGAATTAAGGAGGAGGTCCCAGTGCATCGCCTGGAGGTCAACCCCACCATAAAATTCAAAATCCAAAAGCTATGAGTTTTTGCTACAGACAAGGAGATTGCCATCAAACAAGAGGTAAATAAACTCCTTAGTGCAGGTATAATCAAAGAGGCGTCCTACACTACTTGGCTGGCTAATGTAGTGATGGTCAAGAAGGCCAACAGAAAGTGGAGGATGTGTGTCGACTTCACCGACCTGAATGTAACTTTCCCTAAGGACAGCTACCCACTCCCACGGATTGACAAGTTGGTTGACTCAATAGCTAGACATGCCACACTCAGTTTCCTCGATGCTTATTCAGGATACCATCAAATCAGAATGCATGAGGATGACATTGATAAGACTGCCTTCCAAGTTGCTGGAGGGGTATATTGCTACACAAAAATGCCCTTCGGGCTGAAGAATGCTGGGGATACCTATAAAAGGATGGGGAATAAGGTCTTTGCTACTCAGATTGGCCGAAACATGGAGGCCTACATCGACGACTTGGTCATCAAAACCAAGGCTGGTCGTCATATGGTCGACTTAAGGGAAACGTTCGCCAATCTGCGAGCAAACGACATGAAGCTGAATCCGAGCAAGTGTGTGTTCGGAGTAGCTGTTGGCAAGTTTCTGGGGTTCATGGTATCTCAAAGGGGTATTGAGGCTAACCTGGAAAAGATAAAAGCTTTGGTAGAGATGCAGGAACCAACATGCATCAATGAGGTGAAATGGCTGAACGGTAGGGTGGAAGCTTTGGGTCGCTTCATATCCAAGTCAGCAGAAAGGTCTCTCCCCTTCTTCAAAACATTGAGGGGGACGAAAATCTTTGAGTGGACAACCGAATGTTCCTCGTCGTTCCAACAATTCAAGGAGTACCTCGCCTCTCCCCCATTGCTGAGTAGCCCGGTCCAAGAAGAGAATTTGTATGTCTACCTATAAACTAGAGATCGAGCTGTGGACGTAGTATTGGTCAGAGAGGAGAAAGGCCTTCAAAACCAGTCTATTATGTGAGCAAGGCATTGTCCGACGTGGAAGGAAGATACTTCAATGCTGAAAAGGTAGCCTATGCCTTGGTGGTTGCAGCTAGAAAACTACGGGCATATTTCTCAGCTCACCCCATTGTCGTACTGACCAACACTCCACTGAGGAAGATATTACATAAGCCAAAAAGTTCAGGTCGACTGCTCAACTGGTCCATTGAATTGACAGAATTCGACATTGAGTACATGCCTCGAAAAGCTTTGCAAGCTCAACCATTGGCAGACTTCTTGGTCGAGCTTACGTTCACCAAGGAAAATAATAAGGAAAGCACCCCAAAAGAGAGTTTGAAGGGAAAAGAACAGTCAAGCCAACAGATAGTGAACTTTCCCCTTTAACTGCTGAAAAGTTTACTTGGATGGATCTGCGACCAAAAATGTTAGTGGAGCTGGATTGTGTTGATCGAGCTAGAAACTTGAAAGGCCTTTAAGGAAGCTTTGAGGTTCAAATTTCAAGCCTCCAACAACCAGGTTGAGTATGAGGCCTTGATTGCAGCGATCGAATATGCCAGATGCTTTGGGGCAATCAAGATCGTAGCTTATTGCGACTCTCAGCTAATCATAAATCAAGTAAAGGGAGAGTACGAGGTGGTAAATTCCATTCTGATCAAATACTGCGATCTAGTGAAACGGATGGTACAGGACTTGAAGTTTTGGAAGATACAGAGGGTAAGCCGTGAAGAAAATGAATTGGCCGACCTACTATCCAAGCTAGGTACTTCGGACGAGCAACATGGAAAATCAATGTCATACTTAGAGCATCCAACATACGAAAGAGTGCAGGTTCTATTCTCGGTCAACAACTCTAAGTGTTGGATTGACGAAATGAAGGCCTACATTGAAACAGGCGAGCTACCAGCTGACGAGCAAAAGGCAAGAATGATCAAGAAGAAGTCCCCAAGGTTTGCTATACATGGGGATGCATTGTTCAGAAGATCGTTTGTGAAACCATTACTGAGGTGCGTTCATCCTATGGAGGTTCCTCAACTCTTGCTCGAAGTGCATAGTGGGATATGCGGTGGACACCCGGGGACCAGAATTTTGGCAGACAAGATACTCGCTCTGGGATACTATTTGCCTCATCTAAGGGAAGACGCTCGTGAGTTCGTGAGAAAATGTGACAAATGTCAGAGGTATGTCGACCTACCAAAGCTCCCAACAATCGAACAAACACCGGTGATCGCAGCATGGCCGTTCGACATGTGGGGGGGGTAGATTTGATCTGACCCTTTCCACCCGCCCAAGGAAATTGTAAGTACGTTATTGTGGCTATTGATTACTTCACAAAGTGGATTGAGGCAAAGCCTTTGGCAAAAATAACAGAGGAAAACGCCATCAACTTTATCCACGATTACATTTGGTGCCGCTTTGGGGTGCCATCAGGTCATTTAGCTGGAGATCAACCTAATTGCTGGACTAAGACTGATCTGGATCGTTTCATGCGTCATCAATTATAATTATAAATTTTATTTTATTAAATTTACATGAAAGATATTTTTTATTGGATTATGAAAAAAATATGTTAAATAACTATCAAATGTGTCAATATATTATAAATGATAAAAAATAAAATAAAAAGTACAATAAACCTAATACGATATACCGATATATTTTGGTACCGTTTCACTTAATAAACCGTTGCAATTGCGGTTACGAAATTGACAATTATTGCCGTAACCAATGAGATGGAGTGTGCCATTACTTTTCAGCTAGAGCTAGCTCATGTTCTTTCAAATGAATGAAAAGCTACCTAACTAAGACCTCTTGGTCTTGTGGTATGCTAACCGACCTCCCTTCTAGGAGGTCATATATTCGATTCCCCCTGAGGATCTTATATGTGGAAATATATACCATGAGTTTCAGGATCCTTAGGAGTCCCCGGGGCACATCCGAGCGGTTAAGGAAGCAGCATTGCTGCGCTTGCAACCTCAGCGTGGGGAGAGCTGGAGCAGCCAATTAATTGGTGATGTAAGAGTGATGTAAATGCCTTGTAGGAGGGCCTCCTTGGGGATGTAAATGCCTTATAGGAGGGCTTCCTTGGAGCCATTAATTGGTAATGTAAGAGTGATGTAAATGCATTGTAGGAGGGCTTCCTTGGGGATGTAAATGCCTTGTAGGAGGGTTTTCTTGGGGTCAAGAATATAAGGGGTGCTGTCACCCTGACTACCTCGGGCATATCCCGCGATTTACCTCCGCCAGTCACTGAGAGGTCGATTGCTGGTGGTCCAGGATTAGTCCGGCGAAAAAAAAATGAATGAAAAGCTATTCATTTGTACTTTACACATTGATGCTTATACTTTCATTTTGGTCAAACCTCCATAATTGCTACGTTGAATCAGACTGAGATGTTAGGTCGATTAATAAAATTTGGTCCGAACAAACAGTTTTGACTAGAAAAAGGAAAGTATACAGAGAGGCAAGTTAGAGAGAGAAAGAGTTGGAGAGAGACTCAGCACATGGCTTCGTTGCCTCAGGGACCTCCCGAACATCTTCACCATGACCCGATGAACGTCTCCGTCGCCCCTCTCCGACCGGAAATGGACTCCGACAAGGTACTTCTCCTCTTCCGACCACCTCTTTAGCCATCTCTCTGCCTTTTCAGCTTTTTACAGCTCATGTCTTATTCCTTCTCGATCTCGTCTCAAAACCCTACAGTTTTCGTCTGATCTATGGTTCTGTTTCTTGCTCTTTACTCTGTATCTAATCGCTTCGGCATTGGGCCTTTTTTGACTGTTGATTTTTCATTTGACTTTCTGTTTTCATAGCTCATGTGTTGTGATTTTGGATTTAGGTCTCTTTGAGTTTTGTTCATGGCTGAGTTCTTGTGATTTTGGTATTGGTATATTTTGTGAATTTTAGGCTGCTTTGCGTTTTGTTCGATTAGGGTTTCTGATGCTCTTTTTAAAAAAAAAAAAAAAATTCAAAAAAAATTCTCTTATATAATGTAGAGTTGATTGCTCATCAATTTTATTTGTGATTCGTTCTTAGTTTTCTTCTAGCGGTTGGTGACTGTTGGTTCCATTATTAATTAGTTTCTATTGTTATAAATCCTTGCTTTTTGAGTACTTAAATCTTTGCTTCAAAGTTATGGTCATGACATTTGAAGTACTATCATAATGTGTGTGTGTGTGTTCGTGTGTTAACCTCTGTACTTGGATTTTGTTATGTTTGCAATGTTTTCTTTGATCTCTTATAAAATGGGTTCGGTTGGGGTGGTTAAATTTTGATTGTGTCCTTTTGTATGTTTTCGTCTCTGATAATGTTGGTTGTTCACAAGTTAGTTTCGATGTATATTGTCTCTAATAATGTTGGTTGATGACAGGTTAGTTGGGATGTATGTTATATATCTTGTGTGATGTCACATTTTGTAGGAAATGTCAGCACCTGTTATTGAGGGGAATGATCAAGTCACCGGTCACATAATCTCCACTACAATTGGGGGAAAAAATGGCGAGCCAAAACAGGTTAGTGTATTATGTTTCTTATTACCAGTTTCTGCTGGCTTTGTTTATTAATTATGCAATATGGGATTTTACATTTAGTGTTCCTCCTAGATCTGCATGAGTTAAGAAAGTATTTACTCCCTGTGGGAAAGTTTGTTAATGTGGATTGCCTTTCTACATTAACATTTCTAATAAATTGTTATAAAAAGAAATCTCAGGTTCTTTAGTTGATTTATTGGTTCTTTCCTTTTTCCTTATTGGGTTCTTCAAGCCTATAACACTAAGATATATCTTTGTAATGCATTTCCAGACCATTAGCTATATGGCAGAACGCGTTGTTGGTACCGGATCATTTGGAATTGTTTTTCAGGTATCCCCCTCTTAAGTGACTTTTTCCCATTTCACCGTCTACGTGGTAACTGATAATTTTAGCTCTATATCATCTAGGCAAAGTGCTTGGAAACTGGCGAGCCTGTTGCCATAAAGAAGGTTTTGCAGGACAGACGGTATAAAAATCGTGAGCTGCAGTTAATGCGCTTGATGGATCATCAAAATGTTGTTTCTTTGAAGCACTGTTTTTTCTCTACAACAACTAGAGATGAACTATTCTTGAATTTGGTCATGGAATATGTCCCTGAGACTATGTACAGAGTTCTGAAGCATTACAGCAATGTCAATCAGCGGATGCCACTCATCTATGTCAAACTATATACTTATCAGGTTTTATTTTGTTCTTCTGTGCTTTTCGTGGTTTTCTTATTATTTTCTTTCCTTGTTGTTTTTGCTGCTAATTTATTTCCCTACACCACCTTGGCTGAAAATTAAATAATTTAGGTTTTTAGGGGACTGGCCTATATCCATAATGTTTCCGGAGTTTGCCACAGGGACGTGAAGCCTCAAAACCTTCTGGTATGTGTATCAACCTTCTCATCTTGATTCAGTTTGCCTCTTAGCCAAACTGACTATATATTTTGATTTATAGGTTAATCCTCTCACCCACGAAGCGAAGCTTTGTGACTTTGGAAGTGCGAAAGTCTTGGTATGTGCAGTGCTATTTGCCTTACATTTGTTTCTTTCCTCCTCTTCTATGAAACAAGGAGGGCACACAAACAAAAACACTGTCTCTCTCACTGTCTCTTACCATGTGCTTTTGAGTTGCTCTTGCACCATCTTCTATTTTGAGCCTAGATAATGTTCATCAGATATGTGTGTGGGCGTGATGAAACTTTCTTCTGAAGATGCAAAAGTAGTCTGTTGTCATTTATACTGAAATGAAGCTACTCTAATACTTGTCATGGTCAAAGTTTATACATGCAATAGCTGCCTTTGGAAGTATAAAATTCAGTCAAGCTTTGGTTTTCTTAATACCTGAAGTGTTAATTATCAAGAAACCATGGAATTATCCATTGAAGCTTGAGCGTTTATTTGAGTAATAGCTGACGCTGATACTGGATCTAGTTGATATGCGAGATTGCTTGTTAGAATGGTTTTAGCTTATATGATTTGATAAGAAAATTAAACAAATGTTTCAGTCACTGGCATTTTCTGATATCATCCAACAAATGACCAGCACCAAGCAAGAACTCTGTGACGGTGGATTGCCAATTTCAAGTTCATAGATCCATGGAAAAGTGTCAAGTGAGGGATAATACTTAATGCCTCCCTGTGGTTTCATTTTTTTCTAGGGAAGGGTTTGGTTTAATTGCTTTATGAGATCTAAATACCAGTTGATAAGGAGCTTGTCCCTTATTAGATTTCCGGACCACCAAAAGGCGGGAGGGGGGAGGGCAGAGAGATAGTGATATCTAAAAACTAAAGCTTGTTTTCTTGTCTTTTAAATTTGGTTTTATTGCTAACTTTGTTTTTACCTTACTAAATTTGACATATACTTGTGCATTATAGTTGATATATTTTTACCACAATTGTTATTTAAATTTGTAACCTAAAGAAAAAACCTAGTTTATTAACCATTAACTCTTATGTGAATCAGGTGAAGGGTGAAGCAAACATATCATACATATGTTCTCGCTATTATCGAGCTCCAGAACTCATATTTGGTGCAACTGAATATACTACTTCTATTGATATTTGGTCAGCTGGGTGCGTCCTTGCCGAACTCCTACTGGGACAGGTTTGACTTTTTTGCATTCTTAAGTACTCTGGTGATTGCTAGTCAGTAGTCACAGCATCTTTTCGAGGCCCATTACTTCTGTTTATATTTATTGCTTTTAACATTATAATGTACAAAATTTTGTCTCAGCCACTGTTTCCAGGGGAAAATGCTGTCGATCAACTTGTGGAGATTATTAAGGTGCTGTTTTTTTGTTTTGTTTTTGTTTTGTTTTTGTTTTTTGTTTATTATACGAATCAACTGCCTGATCTCTTGCTAATATGCGACCTTTTTACAGGTTCTTGGAACTCCAACTAGGGAAGAGATTCGATGTATGAATCCAAATTATACCGATTTCCGATTTCCTCAGATTAAAGCTCATCCTTGGCACAAGGTATGCATTTTGGTTTCTTCTCTTGTGCAATCTTCTGAATTGTATTTTTTTCTATACGGAGTATTAACAGAAATCACGTCTTTTGTATGTTTTGCTTTAGGTTTTTCACAAACGGATGCCGCCTGAGGCGATTGATCTTGCTTCTCGTCTTCTTCAATACTCACCAAGCCTACGTTGTACAGCGGTAAATTCTGTTTCTCTTCTGCTTCTGAGCGCAGCTCTCTATGATGAAAAACTCATTTTTATCAATTTCATTATACTAAAGCAGCATTTTAATTTTTTTTTCTATAAGTAATAGCTTTTGTGACTTCTGGTTTTGCCCATATAAATTTGACATCCCATTAGAATTTATTGCTATCTATAGTGTCCTTGGTTTCCTTTCTTTTTTACCTGTTTCCTGACCTGCTGATGATTGTTTCTACAGCTAGAAGCATGTGCTCATTCATTTTTTGATGAGCTACGTGATCCCAATGCAAGACTTCCAAATGGTCGCCCTCTGCCTCCTCTCTTCAACTTTAAACAGGAGGTATGCACTCTTTCTTATTATGTTATTTTTCTTTTCCAAGTAAACTTTTACATTTGGGAATATGTTTGAAAGTATATTTGATATTTCTATTTCATAGTGATTGCCCATTTTTGACTTTAAGAGACATTTTGAAAATAGTTGGCATGTAATTGATTTTAGTAGAAAATGTACATACACGCCCTTAGTATTCTCTTCATAGACTTGTAAGGTTGCAAGTATGTTTTGGAAGATCATAATTTTCTTAAAGGTTTTTTTATAGTAATTTCCATGTACATGGAAGTCATTCTGGGACAAGTTTTATTTAAAAAAAGGGATGGTGATTTTGGGATACTAGCAAATATGCTAGAATTGTTTAGAGATCAGTAGAATTCTTGGGATGCTAGATGGGCATTGGGTTGTGCCTAGAAGCATATCATTGATCATCCTTTGTAGTTATACGAAAGTTACATGCTTATCTTGAGAGACCTCAAGATATTTTCGCACCCTCATAAATGGTAAAACAATGCAACATTGAAGCACCATATGGGGGCTGTTGTAAATGTGGATTCACTTTCCTTTACTCCCTTGTTTCGAAATAGGTGCCCAATATTCCTTATTTCCTATTCAGGTCATTCCAAATCGTGCTCAATTATAAACTTTCCGTTTTGTGACAGTCAATTTAACCATTTTACCCTTGATTGATTCATCCTCTAGTTAACCTGTCCACAATGCATCATACGTATTCGTAATATTTATAACGGAGTCAATTAACCTTTCTTAATCTTTGTGCCAGATCAAGTAGGACTTATTCTGCAAGTTCTTATTTCCTTCTCAGTGCATACTGAATGTCTTGGAAGTTCAATTGAAATATTTGCTTGGTCAATCCTAACATCTCTTATGAGGAGCAGGATGATTAAGCTTCCAACTCTAGCAATGGTTTCCCCAATTAATTGTTCCTTTTGTAGATTCGTAAATTATTAGGATAGATATCTTTATGGTGCATGCGTAATGCTGCAATTTATATGAAAATTCTCTTTGTTCAGACTGTTCATATATCTAAAATGATCACTTCGACTAGCAGTCAATCATACTACCTTTCTATGGAAATCCTTCAAGAAGTTTATGTTTTGTGAAGTGGTATCATGATATTGCCAGTTTCGTCTAGCACTTGCTCTCTCTCTCTCTCTCTCTCTCTCTCTCTCTCTCTCTCTCTATATATATATATATATATATATATATATATATATATAATATCTTACTCATTTACTATTTAAAATTGAAAATAAAAAATAATGTTATTAAAGTAGGAGTTGTGAGTGGGTAGGAGAGAGAATGAGTGGAGAGAATAGTAAATTTGAAAAGTGTTGTGAGTATGACAAGTGGGTCCCATGAATAAAGAAGTATTAAAAAGTTTCCTTTTTAGGAAAGTGTGACTTTAAAGTGGGACGCCTAAAATAGCAAAATGGGTACGGTAATACGGGACGGAGGGAGTATACACACACACACACACACACACACTTATATGACAGTACCTGATTAGCGCCTCTCACTGTACTCTGGTGCCATTCTTGTTTTCAGTTAGCAGGAGCTTCACCCGAGTTGATAAACAGGCTTATACCAGAACATGTCAGGAGGCAAAATGGGCTCAACCTCCCACTCCAAGCCGGATCATAAACCAAGATTGTTAGAAGCATGTGAAAAGGTTGAAAATTTCATGTGATTATTACCAGGCATTTTGGTATTGAAGCATGGGTTTTCTGGCCTGGGAACAGGTATATGCATACGAGCCCTGTTAAGCAGGAATCTGTTATCTTCTTCTTAGCTGAAAGTGATCTCCTGTGTAAATTATCCTTTTGTTGTTAAATTAAGATTTTAAAAAATGTTAGGAATTTGAAATGGTAATGCTAATTATGTGCAGTGTATGTGATGAAGCTAGAGACAGGAGTGTAGTGTTTGTATGATTTTCAATTGCATTGTTGTTTTTTCTGTTCAATTTGTTTTTGTTTTTGGAGCAAATGCAAATTGCAAGAGTTCCATTTCTCAATTATATTTGGCATAATTAATGTCTTTGAAATTTCTTGAGTTAATTATTATATAAATTCTGAGCGGAAAGAAAGCTTGGCTGCAAAAATTCAACAGGGTTTTGACAACTGGCCAAAGATCCATTTCAATCGTAAACCGAAATGCAATTATGATTTTCATTCCCATCCAAAAAATTAACGATGTTAACATTAGTAAAAGATATTTTCATCTCAGCAAGTAAAAAGTTTAGCAGAGACCGTATCTCATGAAGATTTTCTGACACATAAAAGTAGATTAAAATAAAATAAGAGATATCGTTCATCAAGAAAACTCAAGTAAAAGGGAGAGTCGAGAAAAATATAACCCATCAAAAGAAGGGAGTAATTAGGCTTCAGGAAAAAAGTTTTCTCTATTTTTTGGTGTTTGAAAAGTATTGGGCTTGGTATCATCTAAGTTGGGAACACCTAAATTAGAAGATTAACCAAGTAAATTCGAAATTTCTTACAATGCTACCCGATAGAGCGCCACCGCGCCAGTATGGAGCCAGCGACCGCCAAGTCTCTCGGTGACAAAGGAGAGTGGATCATACCATCTGCCCATCGCTCCGGGGAGGTCAGCACGTGCCGCTTTTCTTTCGAGTATGGGGCGATCACGCCCTATAACCGAATTTGCCCCTGTTTAGCGGGGCAAAGATTTGGCAAAGGGTTGCATGAAAACCCACTGTCGTATTAGGTTATTAGGGCATATAAATAGAGCCTACCTCCAACCCAATGTTTGTAGTTCCCTTTTGCTCATCTGGTTTCTCTCTAGCATTTTAAGGTTATGCACTAGCTTGTGAATTCCCTTTGCCAAGAAATCTTCGTGCATTAGATTATAGATTGTAATCTCGCTGACGATTTCAAAAGATAATAATATTCTCTCCTTCCTTTGCCTGCGAACGTAGCTGCTGGTCAGAACCACGTATCTCCGCGTGTGTGATTAGTTTCGCTTTTGTTTTTTATCTTCTACATAGACTCTGTTCTCTAACAAACCCAGATCGTAACCTATTTTATAGGTTGAGAAAATGTATACGGGGTTGTTCCGTTGCAAAAGAATATGGGATCATTTATGGGACGTGTTAAGTTGTGAAATTTGCCAGGTTTTCTTATGTTTGACTTATATTAAAGGGCTGTAATGTCTTCCATTTTATTATAGAGAAAGGGCGCTTATTTGGTTTTTATATGTTTTGCAGTTTATTATATTGAGAATCCGCTTCATTTTGTTGGATACAACAATGTAAGGTTCGTAGAAAGCGATAACAGGTAGATGAAGGAAGAGGCGATCCGATCGACTTATGAGATACTCTAAGAACAAGGTATGGTGACATGCTACGAATATGAGATTCAGTGACCGATGGTCTAATAGTCATATGTGTCATGAAGAAATCTCATGATACTCGTGTCATTGGAATCAAGCTATATCCGAGAGATTATATTCTCTCCGAACATGGAAGGTACCCATTGTTTTACCTAGATAGATCTAACATTATCTTATCGGAAATAGCGCAATAAGATGCTAAAGGTTGGCGCGGTGGACATTCTGTAGGGAAGAATGATCTCAAGATGGGATTTGTATCCCTCTGAAGAGAGATTAACATTGGGCTCGATGAGTAAGAGTTGCGAAATGTGTACCGAGACATCAGTGATTGATAGGGATGGCGAAATCCTTTGGAATTATCAAGGCATATTGCGGAGTAGAGAAGCTTGAAACAAATGAGTTGACATTGGACCATGATGACTCATGTTCAATTAGACATCGTGGATAAAGGGAGCTGACATTGGATTGGCTATTGAGGAAATCCCTTTGATGTTATTCGTAATTGAAGGAGTGGACATTGAATGGCTTTGCTAGAAGCGAGCATGTCTTCTCTGTGAGGATGATGTTTGAATCACTTAACGACGGGATTATGATCTAGGTGTCACACTAGAAGAATCGCAAATGTTTCGCTGAAATTATGGATTCTGATTCTGAGGCTTCTTATCATATCTCGTACGACTCAGCAGAGTGGTTTGGGACGAACCTCCATGAGCAGTAGATGGTTTTGTTTAATCAGCTATATCAGATTCAAGTATGGTTACAGGGGGATAACGAATTTTTGACGCTGGGCCGGGCCCATGGGACCAGGCAATAAGACTCGAACTCTTGGCCCCGTCACTGATGGGCGACGGGCGCTGGTGGTATGGCCATGGTTTTGTTGGAAGGACAGCTCATGTCCGTTAGATTGAGAGTCTGGCCGGAAATTTTCAAGAGGTTTAAGGATGTTCCTTTTTTACCAATGCTTCATAAACACATGTTTTTGGCATCTCAATTCCTTGATTTATTGCTACGAATCGAGATGGAAAAGGTTAGCGATTCAATTCCAGCGCTTGATCCCATTGTTAATTTCATTGACTCCGTGATGTCAGTGGATCTCTAGCAATCCAAATGTTCTTGGTTCGTTCGCTGTGAAAGCTGGATTTGATAGGGTCGGATGCTCAAGGCTTGAAGAAGGCAATTCATCGGCCTTTGTAAGGCTCAGACGTATTTTCGAACTTGGTCGGCATTGACCATGCAGAAGTTTAAAGGCTGAGATGCTAATTAAATACATGGCTTTCGAAGGTATGGAAGATGTCCATTTCATGGTTTCTCTCTTCATAGACGGATTCATGTATTAGATAGGATTTTGTGTTAATGTTTCCAATTGTCGTTTTTAAACTCTCCCACATGCTCGCATCCTTTGTTCATGGTTTGCGTATCATGAGCGCTTGTTTGCCCACTCAAGGTTGGCGATACTTGGAAGATCTAGATTTGATCCTAGTGATTATTTCTTTACCATGCTACAAGAAATGATCTATGATTCCACCTGTTTGTTGTTTTGGGAGTATATGTGATATCCGCCATTTTGTTGTGGGTGCTCCTTTATGGCTCTCAATATTATTGATTTGTTTAATATGATTATTAGATTTGTAAATTCTCCCATTTAAACTTCTCCATTTCCGCATTCTAATTTTGTGAGCAATGGATCATGATTATCACAGTGAGTCCTTGTTAGGCATTGCAATGTTTGTTATATATGTTCGTAAAACCTTCTAAATATTTAAGTTTTATGCCAAGCCTTGATTAGAACACTTGTGAAGATGGATATTTTGATTTATTGATGTATAGGCTTTGGTATGATGAACCCGTAGTTATGTATTTGATGCCGATCGTATACCAAACAAGATAGTTTGATTTTACTCATTGTGATCGAGATAAATGTCTATTATGAAGGAGGTGAAATGAGATGTTTAGTGGCGATTCGAATGTCTGCATTCGCTTCCATAAAGATGAGTTCGGTAGGTATAGAGATTATGATCATTAGGCTTAATTTTGGTTGACAAAGAATGGAATTAAGTGAAAGGGACCTAGCCCATATGCAGTGATTATCAGATACATGTGTATGAGGTGTAAATTTAGTGGGACTCGCTATTGGTCATCGAAATGACTTACTCAGATCTAAATGAGTGATATATTTGAATTGTTTTCATACTTCGTAGCTTGAAAGGATGGGACTCCGCGATAACTGCCGCGGCAGGTGTTATGAGGAGTTTGAAGGTCATCCTATTTTGAGTTGGGAACCGCAACATCCGAATGGTGTCTACAAGGAAGCTTGATATTCTCGTTCTGATGAGTTTTCTGGGCTCGTAAAACTACGCCAAGTTTGAGCCATTGTCAAGAAACATGAGATTTCATGGTGTGTGTGAGTTCCATTTCCATTGTAGAAAAATGACCCTGAACCGACATTTAAAGCGATTCCTCGGAAAGATTTGGGATACGAGATTGCGATTTACGAGAGGTATCGAAGGACTTGAAGCCACTAGACTCAAGGTTCAAGCTGGCTCGGGATGTGTGAAAGGGAAAGGTTTAGACTTGGGAAGACTTTTTGGTTGAAGAAAAGAACAGCAGGATATCCTCTTTTTTTAAAGTTGAATTTACTTAAAACATGTTTTTCCTATTGAAGATTTGGTCAAAAGATTGCTCTTCTTTTTCGCAACTATTCTAGATATGCAAAGAAATGGTTCAAGAAGCCTGACACTGAAATGTGTTAATGGTTAACAAGGTAAAATGGTTCAAGAAGAATGAAAGGTAAGGCAAGTGTCTAGAACCTAAGGCAAAAAGTTGCCGATGCCAAAGAGGCTCCCAAGGCATCTCAAAAGGATGCGGTTTGCTAAGCCTCCAAGGAAGAAGGACATTGGAAGCACAACCGCAAGGCTTACAAGGAAGGCCTAAAGGCGAAGAAGAAAAACAATGATTACTTTTGATTCAGTATCTATATGATAGATATTTTCCTTTATGTTTCTAGTTCATGGGTATTAGATAATGTGGATCTCACATTTGTTTAAATGTGCAGGGAGAAATAGGAAGCTACTCAAACAAGGCGAAGTTGACTTGCGTGGGGAATGGAGCAAGAGTTGCATTAGCCGAGAGGGACATACGATGTAACTTTACCTAGTGGCTTAGTACTTGTTTTGAACAATTGTTACTATGTTAGGATTTGAGTAGGAATATTATTTATGTTTCTTGTTTGGATAATGAGGATATAATTTTCTTATTTCGAGAATAAGTTATATATTTATTTAAAATGATAGGCTTTATGTGCTTGAAATTCATTTAATGGCCTTTATGTTCTTGATGTTGATGAGAAACAAGATAGATTTTGAAAATGTTTATCATGTGGATAAGAAATCTAAACCGAATGACGTGGTCCACTTCATGTGGCATTGCCGGCTTGGTCATATCAGAAACGCATTTCTAAACTCCATAAAGATGGAATGTTAGACTTAATGATTATGAATCATATGAGATATGCGAATCTTGTTTATTGGAAAAAATGACCAAACCAACCTACACTAAGAGTAGTGAAAGGGCTAGTGACTTATTGGGCCTAATACATACCGATGTATGGATGACCAATGAGCAGCCTTATTAGGGAGGACAATTTCGGTATTTCATTACATTCACCGATGACTTATCTAGATACGGCTATGTCTATCCTAATGAAGTCAAAGAGTGAATCATTTTGAGATGTTTAGAACATTTCAAAATGAAGTACAAAATCAACTTGGCAAAACAATTAAAAGCACTTCGATCCGATCGTGGTGGTGAGTATTTGAGCCAAGAGTTTGACAATCATCTCAAAAAACTCGTGGAATTGTTTCAGAGTTGACTCCACCTGAGGAACGCCACAATGGAATGGTGTTTCGAGAGGAGGAATAGAACCTATTAGATATGTTTCGTTCGATGATGAGTCGATAGACCTTCATATATCCTTTAGGACATGCATTAGAGACTCGTTAATTCAAACGTAACAGAGTCCCTACTAAATTGGCTCCTAAGACACATGAGATGGCACATGGAAGAAAAGCTAATTTGTCTTTCATGAAGATTTGGGGTTGCGAAGCTTATGTGAAAAGACTTGTCTCTGATAAGTTAGCACCTAAATATGACAAGGTTATTTTCGTTGGTTACCCTAAGGAAACTAAAGGGTATTACTTTTACAACCGCGTTGAGAACAAAGTGTTTGTTGCTCAATATGGTACTTTTCTTGAGAAACAGTTTCTCAATAAAGCATCAAGTGGGAGTAAAATTGATCTTGAAGAAGTTCAAGAACCCGAAAATAACATGGAACCGATAGTAGAGACTGAACCAACCCCACAAGAAGTTGTGGAACCGGTTCAAGATCCACAAGTCCATCGTAGATCAGATAGGTTACGATCCGCACCCGAGAGATATGGATTCCTCATGTCGAAAAGTAATGAAATGGAAGTCATTGAGAATGACGAACCTACTTCCTATCAATAGGCGTTGTCCGATCCCGATTCAGACAAATGGTTAGAAGCCATGAAGTCCGAATTGCAATCCATGTCTTATAATCAAGTTTGGAACTTGATTGAGCCACCTGAAGGTGTAAAAACCATAGGTTGCAAGTGGGTTTTCAAGAAGAAAACTGACATGGATGGGAAGGTGCATACTTATAAGGCTAGGCTTGTAGCAAAGGGATATAGGCAAACTCATGGTGTAGACTATGATGAAACCTTCTCGCCTGTTGCCATGCTTAAGTCTGTTAGAATTTTGATTGCAATAGCCGCATATTATGACTATGAGATATGGAAAATGGATGTCAAAACTGCTTTCCTTAACGGAAAACTGCTTGAGGATGTGTATATGACACAACTCGATGGTTTTGTAGATCCACAAAATTCTAGTAAGGTGTGCAAGTTGCAAAGATCCATTTATGGATTGAAGCAAGCATCTAGGAGTTGGAATCTTCGGTTCGATGAGAAAATCAAAGAGTTTGGTTTTATCAAGAACGAAGATGAACCTTGTGTATACATGAAATTCAGTGGGAGCGTTGTGCTAATTCTCTTGTTGTATGTCGATGATATCTTACTCATTGGATATGACATCCTGCGCTTGAGACTGTCAAGTCTTGGTTAGGGAAGTGTTTCTCAATGAAAGATATGGGCGAAGCCGCTTACATCCTTGGTATCAAGATCTATAGAGATAGATCAAAGAGGATGATTGGTTTGAGTCAAAGTACCTACATTGACAAGGTTCTTAGAAGATTCAAAATGGGAAATTCTAAGAGAGGAAACTTGCCAATGGGTCATGGTGTTACTCTTAGTAAGACTCAGTGTCCTAAGACAACTGATGAACGAAAGAGGATGAATGATATTCCATATGCTTTGGCTATTGGTTCTATCATGTACGCTATGATTTGTACTAGAACCGACGTCTCGTATGCTTTGAGCATGACAAGTCGTTACCAATCTGATCCAGGTGAGAACCATTGGATGGCAGTCAAGACGATCCTAAAGTACTTACGAAGGACTAAGGATGCGTTATTGGTGTTTGGAGGGATGGAAGAAGATCTTGTTGTAAGAGGTTACACAGATGCTAGCTTTTAAACCGACAAAGATGATTTCCGATCGCAGTCGGGATTTGTGTTTATGCTTAATGGAGGTGCGATATGTTGGAAGAGTTCCAAGCAGAGTACTATTGCCGATTCTACTACTGAGGCCGAATATATAGCGGCATCCGATGCAGCTAAGGAGGCAGTTTGGATCAATAAGTTCATTAGTGACTTGGAAGTTGTTCCAAGTATCACTAATCCGGTGGAACTTTATTGTGACAACAATGGTGCCATTGCGCAAGCAAAGGAACCAAGGTCACACCAGAGATCCAAACACATACTTAGACATTTCCATCTCATCCGAGAGTTCATTGATCGGGGAGACGTTAAGATATGCAAAGTATCAACCGATGATAACATTGGGGATCCGCTTACAAAGCCCCTCGCACAAGCGAAGCATGATGGTCATGTTAGGTCCATGGGTATTAGATACATAGATGGAGC
Organism: Adenophora triphylla var. japonica; assembly: GCA_022495995.1. NCBI lineage: Eukaryota > Viridiplantae > Streptophyta > Magnoliopsida > Asterales > Campanulaceae > Adenophora > Adenophora triphylla. The sequence goes on from JAFEMH010003343.1 coordinate 249,732, forward strand.
CTAGTGCAAGTAGGAGATTGTTGGTGTGGTGCCCTAGGCGTTTAGTTATATTTGACTTATTATCTAAACCACTATGTAATCATCTTTATCATTGATTATAGAGAAAGTATTATTTTGTTCATTATATGTTTTGCATGTTTATTATATTGAACTGCGTCCCTAGTTGTTGTGAACAACTAGTATAAGTTTGGTATACGCATGTGATGCACATTACACTTATTTATGGATACTTGCTAGAGAACAAGTATTGGACATGACCTACCGATGAGATTTATGACATGGTCAATAGTCATATGTGTCATGAATAAATCTCATGATAGTTGTGTTATTGAATCCTTACACCTGAGATTATCATCGTCTTCCACATGACGAAGATTGTGTTTAATATTGTCTAACACTGTCTTTAATCGGATAGCAATAAGGGCTATGTTAGCACGATTGGAATCATGTAGGGAAGAATGATAAGTCAAGATGGGATTTGTCCCTCTTATGAAGAGAGATGTTTGTTTGGGCCCCTCGATGAATGATGTTGATGAAATGTGTGACCGCACTCAAGTGATTTGATAGAGATCAAATGCATTTGGATTATCAACATATTCGAAATCGAGAAAGCATTGAACGGAATGAGTTGACATAGACCATGACTCATGTTCAATTAGACATCATGGACAAAGGGATTGTGACATTGGAACTATAAAGGAATCAAGTCTTGATGTTATATTAATTAGGTGGACATAATGATTTGCTAGAAGTCACTTATGTCTTATGAGGTCGATGTTTCGACCCACTACCAACATAATATAATTCCTTTTGGGTCACACACAAAGAACGAATTTGATTTTGGCTGAAATTATGGTTCTTGGACACATGGGCGACCGCCGAGGTTCATCATGGGCGACCGCCCACAAGTCAAACGTTGACTTGGGCGACCGCGCAAGTGGACATGGGCGACCGCTCATGTGGGTTTTCAAAAATAGTGCATTATTGACTGTACAGGTGGGCGACCGCCCAGCCCCACATGGGCGACCGCCCATGTGGATTTTCGAATAAAGAATTAAGCGCTATACAGGTGGGCGACCGCCCAACCCTTGGTGGGCGACCGCCCACGTCCCGTTTCAGCAATACGTTTCTGCTTCGAAAAAGGACTTTTCTCCCTAATTGTTAGGGCTATTTACAAAGTATAAATAGGTCCTTTTTCCCCTGCAGTCACATACAAATTCTAAGGCCTTGGAAACACAAATTCCTTGATTTTGATTGAGAATCAAAGATCAAAACACCCTAGATTCAATTCCATAATCAGCCATAGATTATTGAAAAGTGTTTCAATAATCAAAGGGATCATCTAGCAATCCAACAAGAAGGTGTTCTTGGTTCATTCGCGTGTGGATTACCATTAGAGGGTGGTTACGTTATCACCTAAGGCTTGGATCAATTCATTGCATTGAAGAACAAGGAGAAGATCAAAACCTTCAACAACGGTTTTGATATTCGATTTTGAGATTCAAATTCAAGTTAATTTTTCATCACATTCAAGGTATGTAAATTCTATCTCATATTAATTTCTAATCCTACCACCTACCACAAGGGGACCCATCAAGCGAGGCAAAAACTCCTCATATGAAGCCCCTCGGATAATGCAATCCGCTGCCGCATAGCCATTCACAAGATGGGCATAATCCCCGTCAAGAATGAAGTGGGTGGGGTGCATCGCCCTCGGTGGATCCTCTGGCACCCTATAGGGAAGTGAACTGGGGCCATGCTGAGGGAAGACTCTCTCACCCAGATACATGGTATCCCCCTCCAGCGATACCAAGATCCTCAACATCTCGGTGACATCCCAGGCATGATGAACCTCTCGCTCCAATAAGGCCCACGGATATAGGCCCAGCCGCTCAAACTCAAAGCTATCCAGCATGGCCTGCGCCTCCTCAACAGACAGGGTCCAGTCCTGATCCCCCTCCTCCTCGTCCACTGTACGGTTGGAGTGGCTCCACCTCCTGATGTTCGGAAACTTGGGATTTGGATCATCTAGCTCAAACTTATGCAATTGAAAGACAGCATAACCCCATATCTGTACAAGAAAGCAGAACATATTCAGTACAAAGCACAAGCAAAAAGTGAAGATAAATGACAAAGACAGAATCAGAAAACATGCCTCCCAAGCATAAGAATACCCTGACAAGGTATCCTTGTTATGCCGACATGCCTCATCCATGGCATGATAACAGAAGGCCAGTCCGGCTGAGCCCCAATCATACGTCCTCACCTGGTCAAGATCAACCAGCAACCCCAAAAGAGCAAGGCGTGCCGTGGAAGAATGTTTGGCAAAGATAGTCTCTGTTAAGATATACCAGAGAGCACCCCTCACCAACCGATCCGTATCTGCATTAGGCTTTTCAGCATAAGCCTCGAGCTGAACGCGAAGAGGCGACAACTTAGTAGCAAACCCCTTATCCTTGGTAGGGGAAAAACCAATCAACCGCCTCCATTCAGCTGGATTCGCAGGCTTGTAACCCGTAGTCTTTGAGAGGGCGGTGAACTCCAACCCGGTAATAGCAAGAAAATCAGTTGGGGTCATCGTAGCTTCCCCTAAGCGAAGATGGACCGTGTGGGTAGTGTCCCACCACCTCTCCGTAATTGCCTGAAGGACTTGAGGAGTCCGCCTCATCCCCCGGATGTTATCGACAAAAGTAAGGAGCCCCATCTGAGCCATTCTAGCTCGGACCCAGTTCAAACCCTTGACTTTGTCCCACAATGCCTTGGCAAATTTAGCACTCCCCCGACAGTTTTTAGTCGCCTTATAAGACTGCTAAATTGAGAAAAGACAAGGGAGCAATGTCAGAAATCATTCCATGGCAAAACTTCAAGGAAATAAGAGAAAATTTTCATTGAGGCATTTCATCAAACACTTGGCATGCGCACTAGAAAGCCATGTTCAGGGAAGTATTTGGCTACCCAAATCAACCCCTCCTACAATCCATGATGTGTAGGGAACTCATATACACACCAATGCAATGACAATACCCAACAACATCAACAAAATACGAAGCATGCAATGATGGAACCTAGTTTTAAGACAAAGAAAGAAAATAGCCGATTTTGATGAATTGGGGGAATTCAAAAACATGGATTCAATTCAATGCAAAGTATCTAAATAATATTGAGAAGAACATTCTTACCAAACCCTCGGGGATGGCATGGGAAATGTGCAAGGGCCGATCGAATGTGAGGTCATCCCTCGGATAATCCTTTCCGAGCAAGTAGCTACCAAAAGTCAGATTTTTCTCTTGAGCCATGGATGATGGAAGAGGAAAGGATTGAAATGTTGATTAAGGAAAGAAATCTACAAACAACGCGCCAAAAATCTCAAAGAAAAATGCCTTGGCTCGGACTTGAAGAGAAAGTTTGAAAATGGGTGTTTTAAAATAAACACACCGCTGCTGTTATATTGCCTCGACAGTCATTGTCTCGCACGATACAAGCTATCCAGCGCGAGACGACCCCCCTAGAAATATACGAAATTGTCCTCGACAATAAGCATCTACGCAACGTCAAAATTCAAAATTTTGACACATTTACCCTTGAAAGTGATACTCTAGCAAGGAAACATGGAAAAATCGGGACCGCATGTCACGGAATGAGCCGAACGTGACATACACACAATCGCCCAATACGCATCCAAATACCCGAAAAGGATTGATCCAGAGATCAAGTCATCCCACACGATTCAGAGCCCAGACAGGTGAATCGTCAAAATCAAAAGCCTGATTCAATGCCCAGACAGGTGAATCGTCAAAATCAAATGCCCGATTCAATGCCCAGACAGGTGAATTGTCAAATCAAAAGACCGATTCAGAGCCCAGATAGGTGAATCATCAAATCAAAAGGCCCGATTCAATGACCCGACATGTGAATCGTCATCCCCAGCAAAAAGCCTGATTCGGAGCCCAGACAAGCGAATCATCACAAAACTAACAGGAATCAAAGGACCGAAGAGGTAAGCCTTTGCTTCTAACATTTCTTCCCCATGAGTTCAAAGCCAAGACAGGCGAATCTTCAGACAGACAGGTATATTCAGAATTGGGTCTTGATTTGATTTCTCAGTATGCATTTGCCTTTTAGAAAATAAAATCTCCTTGATTTTCAAAATAATTTTCAAAATACCTAAAGCAGCCTTTTCATGTTTTGGAGTTGAACTACGTTATGGTCTGATTCTTCGATAGAGATACGTAGGAAGACGTGCAGCTCGACCATCCCGATGTCCAGAATGATGTCTTTTCTATCGTCGACATGACTTCTTCCATAAGACTTGTCGACGAGGGGCTCTGCAGATACCCCATTCTTAACCCATCGGAGTAGAGTAATACCACTCTAAGTCTCACCTTTAGTCAAGAGTATAAATCCACCATTTCGTCATGTTTCGTTAAGTTTTGACTAACGACCGTTAGTTTGGACTAAACTGCCTACGGGATAATGAGGGAAGGACAGAATTGTCCACTGACACCCTTGTCCCGCCAGAACAGTCATGTCCCGCACGATACTAAACCCCTGCAGACGTGCAGAAGCCAGTTTCCTCATCGATTTCAACCTCTTTCTTGATAAAATCGTATCAATCTGGTCATCCAATAGAATTTGGGTTCTGGAACCTTCCCAGGTTAGTTTACCTCTCCACCTTTACCTCTCTAACACCCTATAAATACTTGAAGACTTTCAGTATTTCGGATCCCTTACTTTCCGGTCAACCTCTGACATTTACTGGTTTCTCTCCCCGAAAGATTCCTGTAAATCGCCCCCTAAAATCACCTAATGTTTGTTTATTAACCTTGTTGATCAACAAACATAAAAGAAAGAATCAAGGACCGAGGCGAAGCTCTGTCCTCATCAAGGTTCGACTCTAAACTTGAGTCAAAACTCCGTCCAAGTCTCTTCACACGAGGCAATCTTCCTCCTCCCTTTCTAATTGATTATTAGAGTGGTATAATACATTAAACCTAGGATCGGCCTAGAGCCTCCCCAAATCATGGGGACGGTCTCGAAGCAATCGATCCTATATTCTGTTTAACCTCGTTAAATGGATTCTTTTTACTTGTTTATTAAAACACATTTTCTTTGAAAATCCCCTTTTTTAGCAAGACCGATCTCCGGATTGGGTGGAATGGGTGCTCCTTGACCTTCCCATTCCATAACCTAAGCCCCGAACCCAAAATCTTTTCAAATGGTTTTTCTATATTTCCAACTAAATAATATAGGTGGCGATTCTCAAAACAAACAAAAGTAACGGGAAAGATGAGATAAAACCTTTTCCCACACAACACTCATCATCTGAATCCCCACCGAAGCATTCGGGAAAAGAAGAGCAATCTACCCATCTGCGGTGAACCAACTTATAGCAAGTATCGAGGTGGATCCCTAACAATTCGTTCAACGCCTCTGAATAGTTCCTAACAATCATGGACGTTGGATTGATCTCCTTGGAAGCCATGGATCAAAGGGTTGAAGAAGAAGGCAAGAATTCAACCCTAACGGAATATCTCTAGTGTTTTAGAGGCTAGCATGAAGTATTTGGCCGGACTACATATGTTTATATAGGGGAAAACTGACATAATCCTATTCGAAGAAGAAGAGAATTCCTACCTGGGAAGCGTGACTCCCGCGAGATACCTTGTCCCGCGCGATACAACCCTTTGGCAATTCCAGCAGCTGTGATGATGTGTATCCGAAAATTTTCCCATTTTTGTGTTTGAAAAAATCAACGAAAACGGAGTCGCCACGCCATTTTAATTTTGAGGGCCAAAACTTTGAAAAAAGCCCGAGATCAGAGATTTAGGTTCGGAGGTCATGTTACGCGTCGGGAAGGACGTTAGTGTGCACCCGACGCGCCTCGTAAAACGAGTCTTCCAAGCTGAAAATCATTTGTGTGTGTGTGTGTGTGTGTGTGTTTTGGCCAAAATAAGTTGAAACTCAGAAAAGTAAAAATTGGGATATCTTTTTAAGACTTTAAACTGATCCCATGATTTTTTGGAAGATTTTTGGGTTGAGATTTGGTACTCAAAAGACCTTTTGAAGTTGAGAGCCATTTCTGCCAGAATGAAAAAGGCAGTGGACCTTTGATTTTAAAAGGGATTCAAGGGTCTTAAAACTTCATAATTTGGATAAACTCAGAGAATGAAAGTTGTTCTAGACACCTTAAATAAAGTTTGTGCGAAGGAATTTTCCATTTTGGAGAAGATTTGAGGGGTCAAAACCTTCTGGAAACCTCAGATATGAGATCTGGATTCCCAGAAGCTGATGAACTAGCCTCTGAAAGAAAATTTGAAAAGAGGAGTTTTACTCACCCAAAAAATAAAGTAAAAATATGTCTGGAAAGCTCTGGATGTTGGCTACAAAAAGTATTTTGTAGTCAACACCAAATTCCAAGTTCATATGTGTCCAAAAATTAAGACCATGGACTGAGGTCTGAGAAAATTGCTACTGGACAGCAACTTCTCAAGAAAGAAAATATGATTTTAAAGGGGGTTTTGCATCCATGCTTGTCCCCATTTCCCTAGGTTTTGGTTAGTGATCACTAGACATTTTAGTGGTGAATCAACTATACCAAACCATCCTTGGGGTACATTAGGACTAAGCATTTCATTTGCTTGGGAAGGGGATTTTTATCCTTTGAAAATGAGATTTTATGCTTGAAAATGGTTTTTAGGGTTTTAAAAATGAATTTTCTTTGCAAGAAAGTAAGAAAAATTGAAAGTAATTTTGATCTTTGTAGAAGATCATCCATGGAGATGGTCTTCCATGGTGATCTTCTTAGATCTAGAGCAAGAAGATGAAAGAACTACATTTTGTAGTTTGAAGATGCATGCATGGATGAGATTTAGGGTTAGGAAGAGGAGGGTTTACCAATCTTCCTTGTGTTCTTGAGTGTTTGGCTTGAGTGTATGAGTGTTTAGGGTTTTAATATGAGAGTGAGTGGATGAGTATGAGTTGGGAAAGATTGGAGAGAAAATGGTGACAATTCTTGAAGAATTCTCACTGTTTTCTCTCTATATTTCGCCAGAGGTTCGGTGCAAAATGTGTTATTCCTCCTTATTTTTGTGATTTGGAGGGCTCAATTTATAGCCCTCTGGAAATTACAAACATATCCGCGCGGATGGATCCCCTCGGCGTGCCTTTGTTCATTAAATGCGGCTTCGGCTTTGGACAAGAGGAATAATCTTTTGAAATTTCAAATTAACGACCCGGTTTGTGTCTCCGACCATTGCTATTTGTGGTTTTATTCCTTTTGTTTTTCTTTTTAAGATTCTTTTTAAGGTTTAACCTTAAATAACAATGCCCATTTTACCCTCACTTTGTTAGAAATGTTAGGATAGTTAGGAATTGTTAGAAATGTTATAACTTTCGTTAATTTTCTAACGAAAATTCTAACAAGCTCAAATTGGAGCACTTACGGTAGCCCCTGGCGACGGCGCTTCGAAGGAAGCGGGGTCGTCGATAAGAGTAAGGCTCCATATTTGGCAGATGATCGAGTGATCGGGTGGGTGAACCTAGCGATAGGCTACCTACGTATCCCGAATGGGAATCAAGCCGATCGTAGTTCGGGTCTTTGACCACAGAGATGATGGCGTTTTAGGTGCCTCGAACACGATGAGCGAGTTCTGCGGTCGGTTGCTTTGAAAAGAAACTTCTGCTGGGGATAAGAGATGACCATTTTCTGGTCTGATGGCTATCCGCCTGCTGGGGATAAGAGATGACCATTTTCGGTCGATGGCTATCCGCTCTCATGGGATAGGAATGACCATTTTCGGTCTGACGGGTATCCGCTCTGCTGGGGATTTTTGTGATTTATCGTTTTTCTAGTGATAGCGTCTTAGGTGCCTCAAACCTTGGAGATGGCGTTTTAGGTGCCTCGAACCTTGATGATGATGGCTTTTTAGGTGCCTCGGACCTTGATGATGATGGCTTTTTAGGCGCCTCGGACCTTGATGATGATGGCTTTTTAGGCGCCTCGGACCTTAATTTGAAATGGCCTTTCGGTGGACTTCGTCTGCTGCCGAAGGAGAGGGTGACCGTTTTGGTCGAGGGGCTGGACCTAATGATAGGCTACCTACGTATCCCTAGTGGGAATCAAGCCCTTTCGTAGTTCGAGTACTACTCGAGATTCCGTTGGCTTTTGGGATTCCGTTAACTTTGCTGGGGATTTCGTTAACTTTGCTGGGGATTTCGTTAGCCTTTCTTTGAGGAAAATCGAGAACGTATTTGTCAGGAAATCGGTCTTACGTTTGGCTGGTTGGGTGATTTTGAGGAAAGATACGGGATCTCGTTATCTTTCTCGGGAACTCGGTCTTACGTTTGGCCGTTGGATGATTTTGATGAAAGATACGGGATCTCGTTATCTTTCTCGAGGAGAAATCGGTCTTACGTTTGGACTGCGTTGGGAATGATTTTGATGAAAGATACGGGATCCGTTATCTTTCTCGGGCACTCGGTCTTACGTTTGAAGCCGGGGTAATTTTGATGAAAGATACGGGATCTCGTTATCTTTCTCGGGGCACTCGGTCTTACGTTTGACTACCGGGGGTAATTTTGATGAAAGATACGGGATCTCGTTATCTTTCTCGGGGCACTCGGTCTTACGTTTGACTGCCGGGGGTAATTTTGATGAAAGATACGGGATCTCGTTATCTTTCTCGGGGCACTCGGTCTTACGTTTGCCTAGGGGTAATTTTGATGAAAGATACGGGATCTCGTTATCTTTCTCGGGGCACTCGGTCTTACGTTTGACTGCCGGGGGTAATTTTGATGAAAGATACGGGATCTCGTTATCTTTCTCGGGGCACTCGGTCTTACGTTTGGCTAGGGGTAATTTTGATGAAAGATACGGGATCTCGTTATCTTTCTCGGGGCACTCGGTCTTACGTTTGACTGCCGGGGAAGATTTTGATGAAAGATACGGGATCTCGTTATCTTTCTCGAGGAGATCGGTCTTACGTTTTATTGCCGGGGGTAATTTTCTTGACAAGGGGCTGACTTTGGTTAACTTTGGTTAACTCTGTCAAGTTGGGGACTGAATTGCAGAGTCCTGAAATTTTAAGGGGCAAAAGGGTCATTTTGACCCTTGCAATCCTGTCCGCGCGGAGAGGGTTTGAAAACCAGGGGTATTAATTAGGGCCAATGCCCTTCCTCTTCCCCATTCAGTTTTTTCAAAAATTCCGAGAGCAGGGAGAGAGAAATCGTAAATCCGCCATTGTTGGCCTTAGAAGCTTCAAAAATCTTCCGATTTCTTCGATTTTTTGAGCAATGGAACACGGGGAAGGCGCTTTTCAAGGCCAAGGACGTGGCCCGGTAGCGGAGAGGCGATTGGAGCTCATCCGGATGAGGAGGCATTACAATCTTTCGCGATCGGTTGCGGAGGAGCATTACCCCGATGCTTGGCAACATTGGGCTTCGGATTCGAATCTCCGAACGGTATACTTTGAAACCCTTCGATCCCTTTGTTGATTTCTTGTTTGAAATTTGAATATTGATGTTCATTGTCTTTGAATCTTGATGATTATGTGAGTAACCCAAAATGTGCATATTTGCTTGGGAAAAAGAATTGGCATTTTCGCCATTTTTTTTTTTTAAGTTCGAAAATTGCATATGAAAATTCGAAAATTGTGATTTTTTTATTTTTTTTTTGAAATTGAATATTGCATGTTGATGATGATGATTTTTTTTTTGAAATTGAATATTGATATTGATGAATGATGCATGCATTTTGTTTGGAAAGAATGGGCATTTTGCCAATATGGGATGTATGTATGTTTAGGATATATTTTTTTTTTGAAAAGTGGGACGGATTTTTCCTCCCGTTGCATGTAAGATGGATGATATGCATGTATGCAAAATTTTTTTTTTTGAGATGATGCATGTTATTTTATGAAAATGGGACGGAGTTTTTACTTCCGTAGGAATGCATGCATTGGGATTTGCTGAAAACTGTTTTCTTTTATGCGAGAAAAATGGGGCTATGCTCATTGTATGCTGTTATGCTGTCGAAAATTTTTAATGCATGTGTATGCCCTTTTTTTTTTGTGTAAATGCAAATGCACTCTTTTTGACATTTTCTCTTTTTTTTTTGCAGGGCGGAAACCGTTTTGTGACGGAGCAGCTGAACAAAATGAAGACTCGAGGATCAGTGGAGTCCGTGATTGACTTGTGGGACCGGCTTCCGGATGCGGGCCGAGGAGCTTTGCCGAGTTCGAGACAGATTGTTGTCGAGACGGGGCTCTGGGAGTTCGTTGAGTGCTTGAGGGGACTGGTCAAGTTCCCTAAGAGCAAGGGCTTGATGTTTGCTCTGGCGCGGCATTGGTGGGGACGCGACCCACACCTTCCACTTCTTCGGGGCGAGGCTACGGTTACGCCCTCCGACTACGCTGCGATCACGGGCTGTCCTTTAATGGGCCCAGCGGCATTGAGTGGCGAGATGGCTACGGCGATCGATCTGCGAGCTCTTAAGGATTTTCCCCTATTCCCAAAAGGGGATGGGGATGGAGTACGCCGTGGTCTACGGCAAGATTGTGGAGACCATAGCGAGTTATGAGGTGGGGAGGAGAGGATAGGCGCCGATCAGTTGCCGGGGCCTTCTTGTGGTTTGCTTTCTCGAGCACGCTCTTTGGACATGCTTTGAGGGGACGGCGAGTCTTTGCCTTGTTGAGGTCCTTGGAGGACATGGAGACGGCCGGAGGTGTCTCGTGGGGAGAGGCGGGCTGGCGAGCTTTATTTTGCTCTTGATAGGTACAGTGGGAAGAGGCTGTGAGCTCTTTAATCTTGCTTTGAGTTTGCCACGGAGGTATAAGCTCTCTTTTTGCTTTCCCTCTTTTTTTTTTTTTGAGCACGCACTTTTCTTTTGCCTTTGGATTAATTGGATTTTTACCTTTCGCGGTATGGGCGTTGGAGTTTTTCACGTCACGGTGTGGCGGCGGCCCGGCGGAGTACGTTGGGCGTATCCGGCCATGCGATCTTGGTCCAAGCATGCCGGGAGAAGATAAGCTCCGGGGCGTACGACTCTCGGGTACGCGGATTGCCTTCCTTTGACGGAGGCCGAGACGGATGAGGGGATGATATTCTTCCCACAGGATCGCTTTGAGGTAGCGCGGTGAAGGGCGCCGAGATGCGGGCGGTGCGGCGGAGGATTTTGAGGGGTCGACTGCGATGCCTATTATACGGGAGAGAGGGTGACGCGCCGGCATGGCGTGAACTCGCCTTTGAGGACACCGGTGGAGCCTCCCGCCGATATGATGCACTCCGAGCGATCGGTCCGTGACTGGGATGATTACCGAAGCGAGCCCGGCACTTCTCGGACTTCGTGGCGATTGAGCCATATGCGACATTCGTCTTGAGGAGGCGAGGATGCCTCGGGTTTTGGATAGGGAGGGGCTTGGGATCCCGCGGTACCCTCGGACGGATTTTTCCTATATCCGAGGATGGGGTCCGATTGAGGTGCGAGATCCCTCGGCCGAGCGACTTCCACGAGCTTTCCGGCCTCGTCCGGGTATGAAGGTATGGCTTCACCTTTTCCCCTTCTTTTCTTCCTTTTGTTTCATCATCTTTAGCATCACTTCTTTTTTTTTGACGCTTTTGCTTTTGTGCAGTTTTCGGAGGTGGTCGTCGAGAAGCTGACGAAGCAAGTGATCGGGGCCAAGAGATTCATCAGGAGGATGGTCGCTTGCGGGGCTCCTCGAGCTAGAGCGAGGCGACCACGGCGGCGCACATCGGACGGGAGGCTTCCCTATTCGCTCGTAGACTTCTTCGGAGACTCCTTTGTCTCCTCTCCTTGATCCCCGCGCGGTGTTGCCTTCGGATCACGTCATTCTCGGGGATCCACACGGGCGAGGACACGTATGGCGGCATGGCGGGTCGTCTTCGTACGTGCGGGAGTCCGACGCCTTCACCTTCGGGTACGATTTTTCGCGAGATCTCGGCTTGCCCTATCGGAGCGTGCCGGTTGGTCTGACGAGCCTCTTTACGGAGACGAGGACGATTCTCGAGCCCGAGATTTTAGGGCTCCCGAGGAGGCGGGCCCGAGTCGCAAGAGGGGCCGGGGAGACATCGGGTGCTTTGGAGACTCCGATTGATTTTTTTTTTTTGATTTGAGGTTGAGATTTAGATTTGTACAGCTTGTGCACATTTTTTTTTTGATGTAATAATTTAGGATTTTATTTATGTTTGCTTGTTTTTTTTTTTTATGCACACTCTTTTTTTTTTTGAATGTAATAATTTAGGATTTTATTTATGAATGCAATGCAGTATGAATGTAGTGTTGCATGAGCCTTGGTTTTTTGCAAGGGTGTTTGGTATATGGACCGATTTGGGAGGTTTTTGCACAAGTTTCGAGCAACCGGGACGGAATATTCCTTTTTGGCGTAGCGGCTTGGGCTATTGCGAGATTTTTTTGGGAAAGCAATCCCATCCGCGCGGATGGGGACCGCATCTCGACATTGTTCTTTAATTTTGGTTCGAGACTGGTCTTGCTTTATTTCAAATTCAAATATCCTCTTCAACCTCCGAGTCCAAACGGCCATTTTCGGGAGAAAGAGAGAAAAACCATGGAAATGGCCAAAAATTCTCCAAAATTGTCCAAAGAAAGGCAAATGTTGTTCTTTGAAAAGTTCAAGGAGTGGTGTAGGGAGATCATGCATGAGAGAAGATCATTCTTTGAAGAAAGGTACAAGATGAAGTGCTTATGGTCTATCAAGGAATTGATTCCGGATTATGACCTCTTAAGAGCTTCTTCTTCGTTTTGGGATACTAGAAGGCATGTCTTTTGCCTTTCCTTCAACGAGATTGTTCCGGCGTGGAAGAGTTTCGGGCCTTGCTTGGAGGTCCGGAGGTGGAAGAGATAAGCGATTCCTTTGCCGGAGGAGCTTCTTTTGTTGACGGTGTGCGTCCTCCTTCATCTTTCCCCGGAGGAAGCGCAAGGTATGATCCGTGGTCCCGATCATTTCGATATTTCCGGTCTTCCCAACAGATTTAGGGGCCTAGGCTTGGTGGATGATGCCTATTGGGATGCCTTTGCACTTTGTATGTTTGGCACCCTGTTCATGGTCTATTCCTTTGGGATGCGCCATCGGTCTTTCTTGGATGTTGTCGTTCACTGTCGCACAGGCGAGAGATGTCGTTCCTTTGATTACAGGGGAGACTTTTCATGCTCTCGACAGTTAGCTACCGGACGGCGGTATATGCACGAGGGCGGCCCGTTCCTCTTGACCACATGGGCGATGGAGCGTTTGGGGTTCTTCGGGAAACCTACGATATGATCGAGCCTTGGACTTTTGCCGGGAAAGGTGTCGATGTAGATTTTGATGATCGGGGCTCGTGGGCGCATTGGATGGCGGGTCGCCGGGCTGAAGATATCGAGATGGTTGGTGCCTCGTTGGCGGGTGGAGACTCGCGAGTGCTTCGGGACGGGTCCCATGTGGTTATGCTTCCGGGGCTTTCTCGGTCCGGTTTCTACATTCCGGCTCACGGTCACTGAGACGGTTTGGCTTGGAGCGGGTTCCTTTGGAGGGTTTTGATGATATAGCCACCGGGGTGGTGGCTCCTGTTTCCATGGATGATCCCTCGGTGTTTCCATTTCTTTCCCGAGCATGGAGGTATGATGCCTTTCCTCCTCGGGTCATTCTCGAGCGTCAGAGACCGGTGTTCCACGACCACTTGGTACAGATTGGTATGAGAGGCATGCAGGAGAGACTCGAGGTGGCTATTTTCGGACGGCGTGAGGCCATTGTGGGAGCGGAGGACCGGCTGTTCGAGAGGAGGAGGGCCGAGGCGCCAACCCTCATGACGGGAGCGGAGACGGCGTGGCGATTATGAGGCTTACGTCAAGAGACGGGAGAGGAGGGCTCCTATGCTACCGGCTAGGTTACGGGAGATGAGAGATGACGCTAGGGCTACTAAGGCCACGACGGAGGCTGGTTTGATAGACCCGTCCCTATACCGGAGCTTGGTAGGAGGAACACTGACATTTTCTGTTCGGAAAAAGAAGACTCGAAGGGGGAAGAAGAGGGAGAGAGGCCGATCTGCAGTGGCTTGGAGTGACTACGAGGTTTCCGAGTATCCACTTTCTTGTCATGGCGAGACACATTAATTTGATTATGTATCTTAGTTTTCTTTTAGCGGGTTGCCGAGTTGTAGGAATGAATCGGGCTTAGACTCATCAAAGAGCTTTTAACTTGTAATGAATATTTGAATTGCTTTAGAGTTTTTCGAGACGCTTTCATGGTCGGATCAATTGTATTGATGCCAAAGTATGACTTTTATTTGTGTTTTAGACCGAACCGTTTCCATTTGCCTACGTTCCCCTCATTTTGAGGAGCTCGGGTCTTCGTAGTTCAACACAGTGAACTCTTTTTTTTTGTTTTTTTTTTTGTTTTTTTGTTTTTTTTGTTTTTTTTTGTTGTTTTTTTTTTTTTTTTTTTGGTGCAACCACATTTTTACCTAGGCCGCCCTTCTCGGGTTTTCTAACCTAGTTGGGTATTACTCTTTTTAGCACTCTTTTTTTTTTTTTGTTTTTTTTTTGTTGTTTTTTGTTTTTTTTTTTTTTTTGTTTTTTTGGTGCAACCACCATTTTTTACCTAGGCTTCCCTTCTCGGGTTTCTAACCTAGTTAGGTATTACTCTTTTAGCACTCTTTTTTTTGTTTGTTGTTTTTTTTTTTTACGCGTAGTATACGCGCGGCTTGTCACCATTCATTTGGGTGTCTGAGGATTCCCGTCGAAGTGCGCAGAGTTGCATGGCTCCTCAGGAGAAGATCTTACGGACTACATATGGCCCGACCCATACGAGGCTCCCATTTGCCGAGGGGTTGATACGGGTGGGGGCTTTTCTTTTAGAACGAGATCACCTTCTCGGATCTCCCGATGCTTTACTTTCTTGTCGAAGGCTCAGCCATTCTTCCTTGGTAGGCTCGGATGTGTTCCATGGCCTTCGGTCGGCGTTCGTCTAGTAGGGCCAATTCATCATGGCGACTGCGGAGCCATTCGACCTCGTTGATCCGGCTTTCCGGCCGGTATACGGACGAGAGGATTTCCGGCTCGATTGGGAGTACGGCTTCCATTCCGTATGTGAGGGCAAAAGGTGTTTCCCCGATTGCGGGTTCCGGCTGATGTTCTCAGCCCCGAGTGCCAAGTGTAACTTTTCGGGCCAATCTCTCGCCTTGGACGGCCATTTTAGGATGATATTTTCGAGTCTTGTTTGCTTTGCTTCGACGGCTCCGTTGGTTTTGGGGCACAGTAGGGAGATGACTTGTGACGGAGTTATTCGGAATTCCGCGTGATTTTTCACATTCCCGCGAAGTGGGATCCATTATACGAGATGATTTGTTTGGCAACCCGTATCTGCACATGATGTTTTCTTTGATGAAGAGGGCAACTTTCTTTGAATTGAGGATTTTGTAGGACTTTGCTTCCTTGGCTTGGTGAGAAATAATCGCACGGCTACCGGGGACGACACTGCGTGGCCGATTCTTGCTGATGGTGTGATTTTGCCTATGACATCAATTCCCCAGTGGCGAAAGGCGAGGGTTGTCATGCGGTATAACTCGTGAGGAGGCAAGTGATTAAGATTTGAGTACTCGGCGGACATTTGTCGCGGCTTTTGGACGGCTGGATACGGTCCGGCTTCCGTGGAGATCCCGAAAAATACCCCAATTTCTTCGAGTATGATTTGCATCGAGCTCGAGCATTCATGTGAGGACGCGGAGTACCACCATGTATTTCTTTCATGAGTTCGGTAGCCTCTTGTTTGCTTTGATACCATCGCGGGAGAGGGCCTTGATAACGCTTTTTGTATAGCATATTTCCCCGAAAAGAACTATGAAAATGGGAGGCGAGAGCCGCTTGGGGTGAGAGACTTTTTGCTTTGATTCGCTTCTTTACTTATTCCCCGTCTTCATTTTTGAAAGGAGGCCTCGCCATCCTTAGAGTCTTGGTAAATGAGTGTACCGGGGATCATTGATCGATTCGGCTTCCGCTTCAAACATTTCGAAGGCAATAGAGGCGGGGTTTTCTCTTACTCCAGGAGCTACGAATGGTTTAACGAGACTTTCCTTCGGGTATTTACCGAATGAAGAGAGGCTAGTGTAGCCTGAGCATGCTGCGAACTTTGTTTCGGTCTGCTTGTGCGGAGTAATGAAAGGCGGATTTCTTTTAAATTGAGCCACTAGTTCTTCCATGTAAGCATGATATACACACTTACGCAAACCGGATCCAGCGTGTGCTTCCATTTGTTAGAGACACGATTGATGATGAGGGCGATGAGTCTTCAGTACACCTCCAATTCCTTGATATTTCTTTCAAGGCGGCTTCCAAACCCGGCTATGCAAGCTTCCTTTATTCGAGCGGCGTTGTTGGTGACTTGAAGATTGACCTTGCTGGATATGGTGTGTTCGCTGATAGGATCGACCGAAGCATTCCTTTTTATCCAGTTCCCCCTTTTGTTTTGATGCTCCCAAAGTCCCGAAGAGAAAGAGTTGCCGGTGATTTTCTCCTTCTAGGCGAAGATTCCATCATCGGGAAATTGAGGTTCGGAGTCCTCGAGACTCATCACTTGGGAAATCGGCCGAGATGTTACTGCCATTATGCGTCCTTTTACGGATTTCCTTGAAACATAAGTGATGTCATATTCGGCCCGAAGAACGAGCCATTTTTACCCATTCTGGCGTGGAGATGGAAGGCTTGTCGAGCAGAGATATTTGATGGGGGTGTATCCTTGAAACAAGATGTATCGGGTGAGGCTAGCATGTAGTGTTTCAACTTTCCCACTACCCGGACCAAACTGCGCAAGTCTTCGCAAGCGAGTAAGTGAGTTCGCTTCCTTGGAGCTTTACGCTTCCTGAGAAATAGATGGCGTTTTCGACTTTGGAATCTTTCTTCTCTTGAGCTAAGCGTAGCCCCGATTGCAGTATCCAAGTGACAGGTTAGATATAGCAAGAGTGGCTTTTGCCGATGTGGTGGGCGAGAGAATCGGAGGATTCACAAGAGTATGCCTTGATGTGTTCGAAAGGCGGGTGACGTGCAGGGTCCGTGCAGTGTAGGCATTTTCTTCATCCCGACTTGAAGATCGGCTCGCGAGATCGAGGTCGGGCGATTCCTGAAGCGACACATGTGTGCAGGTCTTCCCGCTGAAGGATTTCACTTACGTCGGTGTCAGGGTAGCTTCATTTCAACTATCGCCTTGATTTTACGGGGATCTCACTTCGATTCCCCATTACGTCACCATATATCCTAGCACGCTTACCTGCTCGTGCTTACACGAAGGTGCGGCAGGGCGTTGGATTCGAGTCTGTCACTTGTCAGTGGTCCCGGAGGCGGCCGAAGAATTTTCACCGAATCAGCAAAAGTCTTTGGCCATCGATCCTTTGGAATGTATTATCGTATGTCGTCCCACATGTAGACCTCGGAATTTCTTTGTGGATCTTATCATGGAGCAGTGTAGCATGGCGCCGCACACAGTACGTAGCTTTGACATTCTTTGGGTCAGAATGGCGTGACCCAGTGTAGCAGTATGTGCCCCGAGGGTTGTGAAGGCTGTTTTTGGCTTGATCTTCTTACTGCCATTTTGATTTGGTTGTAGCCAGCCGAGCAGAAGTCGACGAAGGATTTGACTTCATGGTTGGCCCAGTGGAATCTACCGAAATGTCGATGTTTGGCGGGGAAATCGTCTTTTGGGTAACTTTGTTTAGATCCACAGAAGTCTATGCGGCTACGGATCTTTAGTTGGCCTTAGTCACCAAATCGCTATGTTGGGCCGGCCATGTTGGGTATTCAATGACCACGATGAAACACCTTTCACGAGCATCTTTTCTATCTCCTCTTTCACTTGTAGGGACCATTCGGAGCTTAATTCTTCTTAGCTTACGCTGCGCGGCTTGACTTACGGGTCGACGGTATTCGGTGCTCAAGTATGGAAGGATCGAGGCACAGCGTATCTTTATAGGACCATGTGAACACATCCACGAATTCTTTTAGCTTGTCAATTAGAGGCGTCCCTTTGATCCCTTCGAAGAAACTACCAATCTGCGTCTCTTTAGGCTCTTCCAGGTTCCCAGTTCACAGCATCCAATCTCTTCGGCGGCTTGGGCTCGATTTTCCTCTCTTTAGGACAGCTTTGCTTAAAGATTTCTTTGATATATTGTTCATTTAATGTATTACTGCCTCTTCATCTAGTGAATCGTTATTAAGCGTTTTTAGATTATTAGTTAATTCATCATTAGTTAAAGTGGCAATTAAGGGATACTCGAGAAAGGTTTTGGCCATCATTTCGTGAAGACGATAGGGAATACTGGCGTTGGCTACGATTTCGTGGTCTTCGGTAGTGAGGCCATCGGACGACTCGAGAGACTCGAACTCAACGATGAGAGGGCTCGGAGGACTTTACTGAGGTTGACACGAAAGGACGGGGGACCGATCCAAGCTTGGTGATGCGTTTCCTCTTTGGTCGCGGACGGGCACGAGAGAGTTTCCCAATTCTTTAGCGGCATCAACATCTCGGTGGCTTCACAACTCGGGAAAGGCATGGTCTCGTGCTCCCTCCTCGATCATTCTTATCATCTCTTTGTACGAACCGAGAATCAATTGTGTTTGGCGTACGAAAGGCGAGCATGTGGATGTAGGGATCTTCCTCAAATCACAGGGATTTCCGTTTAAATCGTCGCAATCCCCGGCGCTCAGTCTGGATGTAAGGACGCATTGCGTCTCGGTGGTGCTAGAAAAATCTCATGTCCCGTACTTGAGGCGGAAAGGCGCGGCGGGGTAGTTCGGCAAGGAGGACGTCCCACACGACGTTCGTAGATTCGAGCCGAGTACATCGGTGTTTGCGGCTTTTATCATGAAAATCTCACCAGCTGGCGAGGCCAAGGGAAATGGAGTTTGCGAGAATCTTTGACAAATGCTGTGATTGAGGACCGCAGGGGACTTGTGTGCACAGCCATCATGGCGGGGTGTTCGGCATTTCCTTCCGGTATGCCTCAAGTGTTGGAAATAGCAATTAAATTTGATGGGCTCGGAACTTCTTCGGAGTACGCTCGGCTTGAGTGTGTCGGCTTGTAGTTAGCGTATTTGGATTCCGAGGATCTTTGGCCGAGACTTGCCTCTTGAAGGATGTAGCCAGGTGTTTGACCGTGGGCGTTCTTGGCTATTGTTTCCCGGCTTCGTTCCCTATGAGGAAGCTGTCACCCTTATGACTTCAAAGGTCTCACTTGCCTGTAGGTTGATGAATTTGACGCGTTGGTGTAGAGTGGAGAGCTATGGCTTTCATGTGATGCAGCCTTGAGGCGCCACTAAGCAGAGCAGTGTGAACTCGGAGGGGATATCCGTTACATGGAACTTTACGCGGGTACCATTTGGGTTTCGTACCGAGTTCGAGTCAGCATCCCCGGGATGGGGCCAGGGAGCCAAACCGTCGTAGGCCTTGACGGTCACCGTTAGATGGGATCACGCGCCTTTCATTTATGCGGAGGGCCCTCATCATGCGAGGAAGGACGTTTACCGATGATCCATTGTCCACTAATACCCCGTAGGGAGTGATATGGTGTTGAGTAGAATAGTGATGTACAAAGCTTCATTGTGTTGGGAGACATCTGCTTGGTAAATCTTCATCACGAGAAGGTGATCGTACTCCCATTATAGGTGAGGATCGTAGATTTGGTCCTTGTCTCGGGATAGAGAGTCATTAAACACAATGGCTTAGTGCCTTTTCTTGCGAGGTAGAGTCTTTTGCAGAAGCCTGGAGGTTATGCGGAAATTGCCTTTTGTGGCGGTTGCCATCTCCGATCGGCTTATGTTGATTGAGTGGGAGCGCCCAGTTTAGCGTCGGTTTTCTTAAATCGGTGTATACTCGGGAGGCTGGACAATGGCCAGAACCTTGGGCGACCACACGAGAGGTTGGACTTTTGTTACGCGGTACTGCAGTATCCGAAAGTCTCAGTGTCGTTAGCGAGGCTTTTACGCTCTTTTTACCCCTTTTTGCTTTAGGGAAAAGGCGAAGCTGGAGTAGAGTACGCCATGTCGAATCCCCGAGATGGCTCCCCAGCGTTCCACCTTATTATCACCGGTGCCGAATCTCTCCCTCCAATTTTTGCTGGGAGGGAAATTTTCTTTTCTTAGGAGGACGGTCCTCGTGTATCCGATCTTTGATAGTCCCTTTCAAGGCAATCGGGGCCAGTCACAAATATCCCACCAAATGTGTTACACACGGGCGGTAGGCGGATTTGGGACCTCGGAGTTGGCAGTCTTTGGAATGACTTTGAGTGGAGGCCGGGTCAGGGGATCTGGCTGCTTGGGCTCATGCGGTAGCGAGTGATCGGGTACATAGGACGATGAGGAGATATTGAGGTCCCGGGGAACGGGCACATGTTTGTCCTTAGGTAGCCTTGATCGGTTAAGGATATTGTTAAGGTCCCAAAGTGGCGTGTGGCCTCTTGTCAAGGCCTGGCACATCACGATTACTGGCGTTCTTAACAGGATTGATAGGCTGACCATATTTCTTTAAGCTGTCATTCCCCTGATTTTCATCACTTTCAGTGATATTTGTGGGATCATCACTTTGAGAGGGGACAGCGGCGTTATACCAGGAACTCTTTAGTCCTGGCTATTTGTTTGGGGGCCGGTTGCCACTGTAAGTCGGCGGGCGAGTCCGGCGGTGAAACATAGGAATCTTGGGATAGCATCTTGATGTATCAGGGACTATTAAGAAGGTGGAGGAGAACCCTCTTACTTCCTTCTTTGCAGTAAAAGTGCCATCGGAATTGGGAGCGATGAGTGAGCCATGACTTGCGACTACTCACGATGGAGTTCGTCAATTTGAGCCTCGTAGCCAGTCTCATACGTTCTACCAACGGATCCAAATGCGGGTGCAGTCGGGGGGATTTTGGAGGACGGAGCAACGTTATCCCCATCATTACTGCGGGCTGATGCGGACATTACGAAACCGGAGTCGGAACAAACGGTGAAGGCGACGATGCGCTTGACTCTTCCCAGGCGGTCGAAGCGGTGACCCGGTGCCCAGAAGCCAAGCTTTGTGCGGAGGCTGCGGGGAAAGGACATGAAGGTTCGGATGTACACAGGAATGGAAGGAGGGTAGGTGTTTGGGCTTTAGGCTCATGCGACATGCGATTATTTGTTAAATTATTTTACTTAAAACATGTTTTATTAACACAATCGGTTGGAAAAGATTGCTCTTCTTTTTCATGAGCCTCTTGCTCTGATTCTGGATCGGTGGGCCCCGTCGCTACGTCTATAAACTCATTGTATTCCACACGTATTTCGACCTCCCGGGGTGGACGGCCACAGGCGAGGGTCCTATAGAGGGCAGCGGGTCCCATAAGTAGAAAAACGATCCTAAGAGTACGGCGGGTAATCGAGTGGCACGGGCATTCGATGTAAATTACGGACAAGGCGCGTCGAAAGTCAAGATCATGTCAGGAGGCTCGACAAAAAAAAAGTCGGCATGATTTGGAGCGATAAGCGTCCACGATTGATGCGGCTTGTCGTCGGTTAAGCATCATTAGGCATGGAATAGTCATTAATCCTTGATGATTTCCGGTGTAGCCGATCTTTGGGAGTCGAGTGTATAATTTGTGCCGGTCGAGCCGAAGTCAGGCGCCGGTCAATATCTTGGTCGAAATCTGCGGCGGAAAACCGGCGGGAGCTTCGGCGATTAGGGACCCGAAAGATATTGAGTCGGTATGCCGACAAAGGCTTGAAAGGAAAGGTCTATACACGGACAGGGCATGACACGGACCGGGCCCAAACCAACCGGGTCTCGGGCCAAAGAAGTGTGTCACGGACGAGTGCGTAGTCACCACTTTGGAGGCTCCATTGGGATGTTTGGAGTAGTCTGTGCTCATCAGGAAGAGCGTAATAAGACCAAACGGACCGCGACAAGGATTTCCCCGGGTTAAGGACGTAGTGTGCGGTGTACGGTCACGTGCGCGTAGTGTGCAAGCTTGATCACATATCCTTTTACAAGAGTAAAATAGAGAATTTTTTATGTATCTTAAAAATATGATGCATGATTTTTTTTTTTTTTGAGAATTTTCTTCTTCTTTTTTTTTTGAAAATCCTTTTTTTGATTTTTTTTGAAATTTTTTTGAGCACAAGCACGTAAGCACGGAAATTCCGGCGGAGTTAGGGACATTATTAAGAACGGCAGTCAAAATTTTGACTTTCTCCAAGGCGGCCAAAACAACATGAAAGCTGTGCAAAAAATCAACTTTACACGCAAAAATGATTTTGAAAGCGGAATGGAAGCTTGACCCTCAAAAGCTTTTTTTGAAAACGGTGATGCCAGGTGCGTGGGATTGTTAGACCACAGATTTATCCCCGACTCGTGTTAGGAGGCGATAGCAGGAAATTTAGTGGTTTCCACCAATATACCAAATACCATTTTTTTTAAAAAAAGGCTTAGTCCCCAGTAGTCGCCCTTTGTGATGATGTGTATCCGAAAATTTTCCCATTTTGTGTTT